>WOVY01005507.1:0-97500 GCA_013436015.1 Rhipicephalus annulatus
ACTAGACCACCGCGGCGGGGCAGGCTAATTAGCCTAGTTAGGCTAATAATTTGAATATGGTGACTATGCTGCATGAAGCAGTCATTTCCAGGTGAATCGCAGTGGAACCCGATTTCGCCTGGCCCATTCTCGTAATTCACGACGTGGTCACGGGAGTACCTCATGTATTGGCAAGATAATGCGCGTATGCCTTTCTATAGACAAGTCAAAATCAGATGAATGCCGACTAGCTCTGCTCAGCCCTAGCTTCGAAAATTCCATCGTAAGATCCACAATTTTTTTCAGCAAGGTCTATTCCACAGATCTGTCTTATATCATTTTCGCCTTTTTTTCGAAATATACAGTGTAATAACCTTCATAGATGTTAGGTAAGCAATGCTTGGATGTTTGGAAAACGAAGAGGCAACGTGCAGCATGAATTCACATATATTATCGGTCTTACTCAGTTTTATTGATGTTGCAGCACGTATTTCGCCTTGTCGACATGCCACGTAGTTAACTGATCTGCATCACAATTTTTCGTTGGTTCGTTAGCAAAAAAAACATTTTTTTGCGCTGCAGCCTTAGCGTGCAGTTGTGATCACGTATTTTAAATTAAAACTAATAAATGCTACTGTTCCTTCTTCTGTTTAACTATTCTAGGAAGTAAACATTTTAACATTTAAATCAATGTGTGAAGAGAATTTTGGCCATATTTTTGTCAGAAATGGTGAATATCCGCACATTTACGCTAGTTATTAACACTGCTGTAGTTTCACGAGCCAAAGCCACGATGTGAGAATAAAGCATCGAATAGGTGATTAGAACTCCGCGTTCATGCTGACTACCTGCAGTTTTTAACGGGCATCTATACATATTTTTTATGGGTGTTGTATTTATTTCAATCAAAATGCTCCGGAAACCAAACCTGTGCCCTAGAGATTAGCAGCTCACGACCTTACCTTCTAAGCCAATGCGGCGGGTGCATCCTGTGATACTAGAACTGTTTCAACGCCAAAGCATTATGGGCGCCGTGAAGTGGGAAATCCCGCGACCGGCGCTATCATTAGACGATAACAAGATGCACGTGACCAAGTGATCAAGTCACGCTTCGATGTCAATGAACACAGGCGTCATTTTCAACTAAGAAGCTCACTTTTCCATATTCTAAAGTACCGGACTAGCCCACTACAAGCTATGAGATTGCATGACATTAAGAAGCTGTACTTGCAAAATGGGACTAAATGACGATTTAGGTTGACATTGTGACGTCAAATACATGGCCATATAGTTGAGACGCCAATATACGCCATCATCTTGCGTCAAGGTAGCTCTGTACACAATGTTTACGCTTTACCGTACCGTCATTCATGGTATGATGTGAGCCGGGTACGTTTTTCAGCTCCTCTCAGGCACATTCAGGTTGGCCGCATTTACTTAGGAATGTGCATAGTCAGTTCAGGTGTGTATCTTAATATAGCCTTATCCACTGATCAGACTCTAGCGTGCAAGCGTTATAGACTGCCTGTTTCTAATTAAAACGCCAGGCCTTGAGCGGAAGGCTGCCGTAGCACGGTCGCAGCGAAAGGTATAGAAGAGCGACCTTTCAAGGACTTTTTTGAACACTCATTGGGTAAATACCGCAAGCACATATGCTTGATACTCACTAAGTCATTATTATTAAATTTATTTGGGTGGTAGGCTGGCTTTCACTATGCTATTTTTCGACATTCTTCTGAGAATCGTGGTATCCGCTAAACACTAGCTAGGAATATTGTGCCCATAGTTCATACAGTGGCTGACTACTGTAGCGACGCCGTCAGTCGGGTGAACAACGACTTTATTGCAGTTGGGTTAGTGCTATATATAGAGATGCGTGACGTAACATGTCACGTGATTAAGGGTGTTATCTGATGGCTGCACGTTCAGCCGGGTTACATCTTCCTTTTATTGTAGCGCAAATTAATTATGCCTTTCAGGCTGTGGGTATCGACAGGGCTGGCGACGAGCTCTTGTGCTTCGGCGAAGCTCTTGAGGGGAGTTGTCTTCTCGGGGGCCTTCGTCGCTGTGGGTTGTCCTGTCCCGCAGGTGCTCTCTTGTGCGCCCCAAAGCAATATGTCATCCATTATCACGGCTGCGCACGGCAAACCTTCCAGCATGCGATGCATAGCTGCTTCAAATATTTCTGGGGCAAACGCGATGCCGAAGGGCATTCGAAGAAACCGATAACGCCCATACGGCGTGCTCATCGTACAGAATTTCGAGCTTGATTCGGTTAACTTAATTCGCCAGAACCCTGACGCCGCATCAAGCGTTGAGAAGTACTTGGCACCGGATAATTACGAGGCTGGGTCTTCTAAGGTTGGCATTGGATAATGCTCCCGCAGCAGCACTTTGTTAAGTGCTGTAGAATCCAGGCAAATTCTAACCTTGTCCTTCTTCACAACTGTTACCATATGGCTAGACCACTCGGTTGGCTCGGTTACGTTTGCGATGACGCCCTGGGCTTCCATGCGCTGCAGCTCAGCCTTGACTTTGTCCTGAAGAGCTACGGGAACTCTTCTCGCCGGAACGACGACTCCCACTGCGTCTGGCTTGAGCTTCATGCCATACTCGAAGTCTTTTAGCTGCCCAAGTCCTTCAAACACGTCTGCGAAAGATTGTACTGGCGGGTACAGTTCATGCTGTAGGTCTCGCATACGGTAGATGAAGCCAAGACTTTCAGCTGCTGCACCACTCAGAGTGGCAGGGATGTCTTGATCGAAAATGAAAAATGTTTGTTCTTTTGTTTTGTCATTTGCTGAAAGCATCAACTATACTTGTGCGTGCGCGGCTGTTGTGTGCCCAAAAAAATGCTGTGAGCTTAACGTTGCAAGCTTGCTGAGCTTTATATGGCAATTTTGAAACATCGCTTTTTGAAAATACACAACAGTTTGCACCGGTATCTAGCTTGCATGTGATGGGATAGCTCTCGATGTACACAGTTGCGCTCTAGTCATCCCTGGCGATCACGCCGACAGTCAACGTTTGTAGAAAAAAAACGTTGTCTTCTGCTCGCAGATCTCGCATTTATTGGATGACGTTTTGCGGGTACTTGGTTGACCTGCATACTCTAGGGAAATGGTTTAACCTTCCGCACTTTCGGCATGTTTTCCCTGTCGCTGGACACATGTCACTGCCGTGCATTTGACCCCCACATTGGTAGCAACAATTTTTTTCCTAATGCGACTGCATTTACTAGAGTGCCTTCACCTGATCCTGTGGCTCCACTTATTTCTCTGAAGTGCTCTTTGCTTTGTTCCTGCGCTCGGCACATGTTGACGGTCTTTTCGTACGTCGGGGTTTCCATTATCAATGTTTGCTGGAGGCTCTTATCCGTTGTGCTTAGAATGATTGGGCTGCGCAACACGCGGTCTTCGAGACTCCCGAATTCACAGTTCTTCGCTAACACACGCAGTTCTGTTAGCCACTTGTTAAATGGTTCACCTGTATTTTGGTTTCTTGAACAGAAAAGCAATTCTTGAAATGTCAAGTTGGTCAGGGCCTGTAGTGCTCTTCAATTTTCTTAATCAGGACTTCCACATCTTTTCTGTCTTCCGCTTCCTCGAACTTGAAAGTACTGTATGCCTTTCGAGCTTCTTCGCCTATGGTAACTAGCAAAGTGGCTGCTTGAACATCCTTTGGCTGTGTGTTTACCTTCGTAGCAGTGGAAAACAGCAGAAACTCACTTTTCAAAGTTTTCCAGGCAATCCAAGGGTCCTGTGACGCCTCCATGGGCTTCGGGGGTGGTAATAACGCTGACGTCCAGCCGGGTTACAACTACGATGAGGAATTATGGCTGGAGTGGGTATGCGCCACAGTTATTAGGGGAACAAGAACAAGCTCTTGTGATGGGTTTGAGCATGGGACGTACGACTCGTTACGCTATTCGCTATGTGTGACAACTGGTTGTTCTTTCGCTGTTTTAAAACGCTTTATAAGTCGTATTAAAGTGATTGCTTTCCCCACATCAAGCCTGCCTAAGGCAAGTTTGACAACAAACCACAAGCACTGGTGTAGCTCAGTGGTGGAATACTGGGCTGGCACCCAGCGGACCAGGGTTGGAGCCTCACAGTGTGACAGTGCTAGTTTTTTATTTATTTTGCGCATCATGCTTTTGAAGGCCAAGAGCCGGGGTTGTAGGGGGATGAAAGAAATATAGTTCGAGCCCACATACAGAAACATCAGACAAAGGCATACACAGGAGCAATGATTCGTTCTCGTGTAATTCGTTTCACTGAAGATGAGCCCACGAAAACAGCTCTTGGGGAAGAAAAGCGATGTGCTCTCTCTAAGTAAATACTGCAAATTGAGTCAAATGACTTCATTCAGCTTTCCTTGCGCCGATAACGGCGCAAGGAAAGCTGAATGTAAGGACTTCCTTGACGTGATTTCGTCTTACGGTTTAAGCCAAATAGTTTCTATGCCAACACGGGGGGATGCTATCTTGGATCTTGTGCTTACCACCGAACCGTCAAACATGTCTGTTAATGTGTTAGACTGCATCAGTGACCATAATGTCATCCATTGTGAATTCGAGTTAACGCGTAAAGAAAGCGTGCATGAAAAGAAAACAATTTATGATTACGCACGTGCAGATGTTGAAATGATCTATAGCGAACTCTCGTCCTTTTGCGTAGAATTTTTCAACGGCATGCTGCATCGCGACAGCAATGAGAACTGGATGATCGTCTGTCACAAGCTAATCGAACTCAAAGAAAAATACATTCCAAAAATACACATATCTGTGTCTACAGGGAGCGCTTGGTTTACCTCCCACGTGAAGCGATGCATTAACAAGAAGAAGCGCTTTTATTCAAGAGCTAAAACCTTGCAATCTGACGATGCCTGGAAGGCTTATCGCGAACAGTCGCAGTTATGCAAAACCGAAATTGAGGCAGCAAAAGACAAATTTTTCAACCATGACATCTCCAACATGTTAACTGTCAACACAAAAAAATTCTGGAAAGTAATAAACCCCAAGCCGTCGTCTTCATGTTTCATATCGATAATGCAAGGCAACGAGTTCCTCCCGCCTTCTGAAGTCGCTACTGCGTTCAATTCCTTCTTTTGTTCTGTTTTTTCTCGTGAGCTTCCTATTACCGACAATATTCACCTCGGCTCCGTTACCTCCATCATGGAGGACATCGTGATCACTGAAAAGGGAATCGAAGCTGCTATTGATCGTCTTTCTAGCAGCTCTGCTCCTGGTCCAGATGGTATTTGTCCTAAACTGCTAAAGTTAACTAAACCTGTTATTTCTCCCATTTTTGCATGCCTTTTCCAGCAATCGATTCAGTCAGGATGCGTTCCTGACGGATGGAAAGTTTCTAAAATAGTGCCAATTTTTAAATCCGGAGACCCGTCATCTGTCACCAACTACAGACCAATCTCGCTGACCAGTATACCATGTAAATTATTAGAGCATATCATATCATCGGCAATCATGAAGTACCTAACAAAGCACAACCATCTTTTCAGCAACCAGCACGGCTTTCAACAGGGTCGCTCCTGCGAGACGCAGTTATTCGAGCTGGTCTCTGACATTTACGAAGCTGTTAATGACTCATCGCAAATAGATGCCATATTTATCGACTTCGCCAAGGCGTTCGATAAGGTAGCTCATAACCGTTTATTACAAAAACTTCGCTATTTTAATATACATAGTCAGGTTGTGAATTGGATAAGGAATTTCTTAACCGACAGGTACCAATTTGTAACTGCCAATGAATTTTCTTCCTCACGATCACTGGTCAAGTCAGGGGTGCCTCAGGGCTCTGTATTGGGGCCTATTTTATTCCTGTTGTATGTAAATGACATCAGCAATAGCATTTCATCTACAGTTCGATTATTCGCAGATGACTGCGTAATTTATAGACGAATAACTACCACCTCTGATAGTGACGCTTTGCAATCTGACCTTGCGAAAATTGCAGATTGGTGTGAACAGTGGCAAATGGAGATAAATACTTCGAAAACTAAGGCTGTAGCCTTCACTAGAGTGTCTAATCCTACGCTCACTCATTATTTGATAAATGACTCAGTCATCGCGCGTGCGCATACAATAAAATACTTGGGAGTTCATTTATCTTCTAACATTTCATGGAGTGACCACATCGAAGCAATCTGTAGCAGTGCATGCAAAACTCTTGGTTTTATCAGGCGTAACCTTTATTTGGCAAACAAGTCTACTAAATTATTGGCCTATGCGACGTTGGTTCGCGCAAAACTAGAATATGCATCTTTTATTTGGAACCCGCACCAGTCTTATCTCATCAACAAACTCGAAGCAATTCAAAATAAAGCAACCCGCTTCATTACCAAAGATTATTCACGAACATCAAGCATAACTAACCTAAAAAAATCTCTGAATCTAAGCACCCTAGAGAATAGAAGAATCATAGCACTTCTATCTCATTTCCACAAACTTTATCACTCATCATCATCGTTCCGCGCACGCCACATCACGGCCGCCCATCGTATCTTTCCGCGCCTGGATCACCCCTTTAAAGTACAACCCGTTTTTGCTCGAACAAACTTCTTAAGTAAATCCCCCCTCTTTCTCGCAATATATCACTGGAACAAGCTACCTGCCGACGTCGTTTCTTCCCAAAATCATGAAGATTTCATGAATAAACTTAAAAGTTATTTTAATGAAAGATAATATTGTTCTTGTGCATATCTGTTTTGTTGTACTTGTCGTCGTTGTTCTTTGTACGCGGTATTTCAATGAACGTGAATTATCCTTTCTTTGCATCCTTTTGTTGTTTTGAACACTGCGAAAATTTTCCTTAGAGTTTTGTTGTCCTGTTCTTTTCTTTTTGTTTCTTTTTTAGTAGTACTTTCTTTATTTCCTCCACGTAGCATCTCTGTTCTGTTAAGTAATAATATCTCTACATATGTATAGCGTATGTGCATATTTATATATAATTGTATCAATCGTTTGTATTTGTTATTCAATTTGTACACTGTAATTGTAACAGCTTTATTGTATTACAACTCCCCTATGTAATGCCTACCCAGGCCTTTAGGGTACTTGAATAAAAAAAAATAAAAAAAATAAAAAATTTGCACAGACACAGAGCAAATAACAGCGGCATTTGAAGATCATTACAAAAGCCTGTTCACCACGACTGAGGTTACAGATGACTATGAAAAAAAAGCTGAATGATTCATCGCTTTAATTTCATGTTGACAGGAAGTTGATCGGCTCACTATTGATGGCCCCATAACTAAGGAAGAAATTAAGATTTCAATCAGTACTTTGCAGAGAAACAAAACTCTAGGCCCAGTTGGCCTTAGCGTGGAACTTTGCATTACGTATCAAGAACTGCTCATTCCTTTCCTCGAGGCACTTTTTCAAGAAGCCTGTGAGGCTTGGGGAATTTCCTCCTTCCTTTTATCAGAGCCACACTACATTGATTCCAAAATGTACCGAGAGTGAGTTTTAAAAATAGTAACCGTATATAGGCCTATTACTTTATGTAACGTTGATTATAAGATATTTGCGAAAATCCTGAAGAACAAGTAGCAAACGGTGATTACTAAATTTGTAGGCACCCAGCAAACGTGTGGAATAAGAGGCCGCTCTATGCAGACAAATATTTATGTAGCGCGATCAGTCCTTGAATGCATTGACGATAGCATAAATAAGGTAGCTCTTCTTCAGATTTACTTTGCTAAGGCTTTTGATAAGGTACGAAATGAATTTTTGTTTCGACTGCTCAGACATCTCCAGTTAGGAGATGTACTGTACAACGGCATATCATTGTGTTATAAAAAGTGCTCAACAAGATTAATTGTGAATCGCGCGCTTCCAGGTTTAATAGAGGTAAACTCATCAGTACGTCAGGAGTGTCCGCTATCGCCTTTACTTTTTGCAGCAGTATACTTGGAACCACTTTGCTTAAGTGTACTGCTACATTCAGGCATTTGAGAATATAAATATGAAGACGAGTAAATTAAAGTTCTAGTCTACGCAGATGACATTGCCTTCTTCATGTAGAAACCGAGTGTTCAGGAAGCAGTAAACAACGCTATGCGTTTATGTGAAATTTCCGGAGGTAATATAAACTTTGATAAAACCAGAGGATTTTAGCTGGCCACGTGGGCACTAACTCCCTCGGTGTTTGCAAATACTCGTAGGAATGATGCTCCAGTTCGTCATCTTGGTGTGCCTCTTGATAACCACCGTAATAGTGGCCCTCATTGGACGTCTGCCGTAACCACCATCCGTCGAAAGGTGTTGACTTGGCAAGGGCGGGATCTTTCTGTTTTTTTCGAATGCTAAAGCATGCAAACTCCATTGATCTCGCGTACATATCCGGGCGTTTCACCGGATAATTGCGTGCTTCATTTGCAATTCTTCATGGGAAGCCAGGCGAAAAGACAACCTTTTTCTTCTGTACAGGCGCACCCACTCGTGCGCCTGTGCGCACATTTATTCTAGTGCTCCCCCACGTTCCGCGTACGAACGACCATATGCACGATTGTGCTGTCTCGACAGGGCTGCAACTATGGTGGTGGCTTTGCGACGACTATATTTTGCTATCGGCCACAAACACGATAACCACTGCGACTGCTTATTGCTGTCATGAACCGGTGCGACGGAAGCGTGTTGTTCGTACGCAATATGTTAGGGAGCACTAGCATCGCCACGCGCACTGACGCGTGAGCTGGTTTGACACGTGGTATTTTTTGTAATTCGCTGGCATTTGTTATTAGCAGAGAAACACTAATACTTAACTGATATAAAGTTGAAAACTTTCTATTCGGACGTTTTGCTAACCGACCTACAACTTTGTCAATTAAATTTCTTATTCATCTTCGTACCTTCAAAAGTTAGTTAAATAAACAGATCTAATTAAACAATATTTGAGAGCACCAAAATAAACTAACTCCAGCCAACGGTGTGCAACATGCATTTGGTCGCGTCCTAATTGCGTGTGCCGGCATATTTTTTAACCCTGGCTGAAGTTACCTGGGACACCCTGTATTTACTTCAGATTACAACATAAAATATGGCAGTAATATTGCATGGCTTAAGCATACATCACCATCGGGCGTCAGAACATGCGATTTTAATAATGACTTCATGGTTAAAGCCTACAAAAGGGACACCTCTACAAAAGGGACACCCGTTTCGGTGCCTATTCTCTCAACTTCTACGCAGTGGGTGCATAGCTAGCTCGAACAGATTTCATGCAGTGTGTGTTTGAAATACGCCCTATGGCCAGATTATTGTTGTCACGTTCATAGAAGCTTAAGGGTCCCTAAATTTGTTGCGCTGTGTTTAAATGACCAGCCCCTTCACTACATTCGACTGATGTAATAAGCGTCAGTTTTACAGAAAAATTTGCAGCTACGAGATAGACATACTTGAGGACGAAACGCATATGGTTATTCTCCTGTTGTGGGCTTTGCGCATGCAACCATTGCCTTTTGTTCTTTCCCCCTTTTTATATACCTTATGTTTCCATCAAATAAACAGTTCTCGCTCATAGTGAGTAGCAATTTAACAATTATTTTGTTTGTGTGCGTGCGTGTTTCTTTGTGTTAAACATGTCGCAATAGTCAACTTAGCGTTTACTCATCGATCTTTTTGCAGTGGTAAAAAATCTCCTATATCTGTCCAGTTTTCACGTTTCAATGACAATTTGTGGCACCGAATTGAAACTTAATGGTTCATCCTTGCCAGCACGGAAGGAATGCGAATGCGGTTGGCGAGAACTTCGCTTGCATGCTGAACCGAAAGGTGTTCGCTTTAAAAGCCCTTGCGATGCAATTTTTAGCTGGAATAGGTAGATTGTTTGCAAGAACTCTTCATCCCAAACGCTGAGCGTCGTGAATCTTCATAATTTCTTGGAGGTGCCTATATAAGAGCAAAGCTGTTGAAACTTTCATCAAGGAGAGCAGTGTACGTCGACATAACCATGACAGCCAAGTCAAGGCTGAACCCGCAAATAACCGATCACGAACATCTGGACGAGAGCTCTTTTTGACAGCAAATAGGCTTGACAGTAGATGGCAAATACGTTGTGGTTTTAGATATTTACCTAATTCCAAACTTCTATCGACTAATGTTTAATAGGGATCAGGAAATAAGGTGTATTAAAATATTGCCTGCTTCGAGTGTGCTATTCGTTTGTGCTACCATACACCTGAAGCCCAGAGACCGAGCTGCAATTGACGTTATTAGTGAATTCAATTTAAGGAGAAATCTTAAACAGAAACACAAGTGGGCCACAAGTATTTGGACAATCAAGCACTGGCGCTTACTAACAACTGTTTTATTTTTCTCGCAACAACACCTTTATAGGATGGGAAGGTGGGCTAGTTGGAAATTCTTGATGGTTCAGCGGGGAGCACGGGGGTAAACACAGCCACAAAGCAAAGAAGAGGCACACAGCACGAGCGCTCATGAGCACTCGTGCTGTGTTTTCTCTTTGCTTTGTGCCGGTGTTTACCCCCGTGCTGCTTGTTCGCTGAACTTATTTATATTCCACAACCAGAGACCTTGCGTTTGCATGCCAGTAAGGCATATTGTACACGTAAAGTTCATTCAAAAAACTAAAAACACTATAGCGATGAAACTGCACTTTATCAATTATGTGCTACATTTCCAACAAAATTACGCTAATTGGAGTGGTTCCTAATGAACGCTAGTATCTCTTTTGCTGACCCATGGTTCATAAGTTCTCGATTCTGAAGACCATGCTGGTAACACAGTATAACACAGTACATCATTCCAATTGACAGATCAACGTCTAGCAGTGCCTAAAACTTTCAAAATATTATTTAGCCGACACTTGGCCGATCTTCCTGAGCAGGTAGCTAGGTTTCATTCGGGCCTGGGCCATTATCACCATCATCGTGATCACTGTGCACGTGCAGAGAGAGCCTCGTGGCACGGAACATCCTGTCGTTCGTTGGACCATCGCGTCTGGCCAGAGGATCTGGTTGTTCCCGCTTGCCGACAGGGTCACGTTCTGCTTCAGGCTCTCTTCGACTGCCTATCAATTTCGACCACCACTGGTCTACGACGAGGAAGAAGAGCCATGCAAGGTTTCGGTACAAGGCTCGTTTCTCCGGTAAGCTAAACTCTATCTTTTTCTTCGTTACCTTGTATTTGTAGGTGAAGGGGCCATACTCTTTTTTTCTGAGTAATTGCAGTTCGTCAGTGCAATAATCAAGCTCATGGTAAATCGACTTTGGTGATTAAATGGCAGAGTACAACAGTGGCTTCATTATTACTGGGTTGAATTCATGCGTCAAGAGGCCCTTATTACACCGCTCGCCTGGTCTCCAATAGTTTTCAACGTGATTCACGCTCCCATTTGAGAGACACTATCATAGTTTTCATTCTTTCCCGCAATATTTTAAAATATTCGGAGACGTTTCAGGTGAAGAATTAACCCAACAGAGGCCCGTATACGTGACAGAAGTTGTGGCAAGCTTTTACATGCGTTTAAACTGGCATGGCACATCATCTTCTTATTTCAGCAGCCTCCAATATTCAATGTATTAGCAACTCGCAATTTTTCAAAGATGATTGCGTGCCACAGCACGGCTTGATATCAAAACAGATATTCGCACGAGTTTAGTTCTGGGAAATTCATATGTCGTAGCCCACCATGATATAGACAGAAGAGGACACACCCGCAGAACTTCTCTATCCCAGTCGTGATGCGATATGCGATACGTATTATGGATTCTAACACCCGAGCCCCACAATGTGCCTTAGCGTTCTGTCGAATTTGCCAGGCAGTCGCTTTCCACAAAGATACGGGAAACCCGAGATCTCATTGCGCTAATGGTTTGAGAAATTTAATTATCTTGAGCTGCACGAAACCCAAGTGAAAGATGATAGCTTGCGACGAAAAAATCCATTAACAGACGCATGAGCATCCATCGCAGCGCCTACCCCTCTTTTAATTGGTTGTGTGCAATAGACCGCATGTCTTACAATGAATAAAAAATAAAAGGAACCAATGAGAATCTCCTCACAGTGACTTGGATTTGGTCTCAGGCTTTCGTGATGCAAAGACGGTAAATAAACAGTCTTCGGCATGCAACATTTGGAACCTTCCGCCACCATTATGGTCAAAAATCTGTAAAAACGTAGATGAGTAAACGTATGGGGCCGCGTTCGCTCCCGCCCTCACATGTTATTTTTTCAGACGGAGGGGGGGGGGGGATGGGGAAGCGTTCCTTCTGCCTTCCTTCTGCGTGCACACGAGGGGGACGAGGTGTGTAGCGAACGTGCATTCTCTGAACCCCCTTGATGAATGAGTGTTCCTACAGACACCTGAATTACGCAAATAACTAATTAGGTCATTTCTTCTAATAATCGTCATCATCATAATCATCAGCCTGTCTACGTCCACTGCAGGACAAAGGCCTCTCCCATGTTCCGCCAGTTAACCCGGTCCTGTGCTTACTGTTGCCAATTTATACCCGCAAACTTCTTAATCTCATCTGCCCACCTAACCTGCTGTCTCCCCCTACCCCGCTTCCCTTCTCTGGGAATCCAGTTGGTGACCCTTAATGACCAGCGGTTATCCTGTCTACGTGCTACATGCCCGGCCCATGTCCATTTCCTCTTCTTTATTGCAGCTATGATATCCTTAGCTCCCGTTTGTCCCCTAATCCACTCTGCTCTCTTCTTGTCTCTTAAGGTTACACTTACCATTTTTCTTTCCATTGCTCGCTGCGTCGTCCTCAATTTAAGTTGAACCCTCTTTGTGAGTCTCCAGGTTTCTGCTCCGTAGCTAAGTACCGGCAAGATACAGCTGTTATATACCTTCCTCTTGAGGGACAGCGGCAATCTACTTGTCATAATTTGAGAGTGCCTGCCGAATGTGTTCCACCCCATTCTTATTCTTCTGGTTACTTCAATCTCGTGGTTAGGCTCTGCGGTTATTAGCTGCCCTAAGTAGACATAGTCTTTTACAACTTCAAGTGCACTATTACCTATCGCAAAGCGCTGCTCCTTTCCGAGGTTGTTGTACATTACTTTCGTTTTCTGCAGATTAATTTTAGGACCCACCTTTCTGCTCTCCTTGTCTAACTCCGTAATCATGAGTTGCAATTCGTCCCCTGAGTTACTCAGCAATGCAATGTCATCGGCGAAGCGCAGGTTACTGAGGTACTCTCCATCAACTCTTATCCCTAACTGTTCCCATTCTAGGCTTCTGAAAACGTCCTGTAAGCACGCAGTGAATAGAATCGGGGAGATTGTGTCCCCCTGCCTTACACCCTTCTTGATTGGTATTCTGTTGCTTTTTTTATGAAGCACTATGGTAGCAGTTGATCCCCTGTAGATTTCTTCCAGAATGTTTATATATATTTCATCTACGCCCTGATTCCGCAGTGTCTGCATGACGGCTGATATTTCTACTGAATCAAACGCCTTCTCGTAATCTATGAAGGCTATGTATAGTGGTTGGTTATACTCTGAGCATTTCTCTATTACCTGATTGATAGTATGAATGTGGTCAATTGTTGAGTAGCCTGTTCTAAATCCTGCTTGTTCCTTTGGTTGATTGAATTCTAATGTTTTCTTTACTCTGCTAGCAATTACCTTTGTAAATAGCTTGTATACTACAGAGAGCAAGCTGATCGGCCTGAAATTCTTCAAGTCCTTGTCATCTCCTTTCTTACGTATTAAGATGATGTTAGCGTTCTTCCAAGACTCTGGTACTTTTCCCGTCAGGAGACACCTCGTAAATAGAGTGGCTAGTTTTTCTAACATAATCTGTCCTCCATCTTCCAGCAGATCTGATGTTACTTGATCCTCACCAGCAGCTTTGCCTCTGTGCATGCTCTCCAAAGCTTTTCTTACTTCTTCTATCATTACCGGTGGGGTGTCGTCTGGGTTACTGCTAGTTCTTATAGTATTAAGGTCGTGGTTGTCTCGGCTACTGGACAGATCTCTGTAAAAACTCCTCCGCTATTTTAACTATCCTATCCATATTGGTAGTTAATTTGCCTTCTTTGTCTCTTAGTACATACATCCGCCTTTTGCCTATCCCAAGTTTCCTCTTATCTGCTTTGACGCTTCCCTTGTTTTTCAGAGCGTGCTCGATTCTCTCCATGTTATACCTTCTTACATCGCATACTTTACGTCTATTATTCAGCTTCGAAAGCTCTGCCAGTTCTATTTTGTCTGTTGTACTTGACACTTTCATGATTTGACGCTTCTTAATTAGGTTCTTCGTTTCCTGGGAAAGCTTGCCGGTGTCCTGTCTAGCTACCCTGCCTCCAACTTCCACTGCACACTCCGTGATGATACTCGTCAGAATATCATTCATTGTATGTACGCTAAGGCTGGTTTCCTCGCTAAGAGCAGAGTACCTATTCTGCAGTGACACTCTGAATTCCTGTACTTTCCCTCTCAGCGCTAGCTCATTGATTGGCTTCTTGCGTATCATTTTATGTCGTTCCTTCTTCAAGTCTAAGCGGATTCGAGCCCGTACCATTCTATGGTGACTGCATCTTACCTTGCCAACCACTTCCACATCCTGCACGACTCCTGGGTGTGCAGTCATTATAAAGTCTATTTCGTTCTTATTTACGCCATTAGGGCTCCTCCATGTCCACTTGCGGTTTTCTCGTTTTCGGTAGAAGGTATTCAAAATACGCAGAATATTGCGTTCTGCGAATTCTACTAGTAGCTCTCCTCTGGCGTTTCTAGTGCCGATGCCATAATCTCCTACTGCCTGGTCTCCAGCCTGCTTCTTCCCTACATTTGCATTAAAGTCGCCCATTCCTATAGTATACTGTGTTTTCACCTTACTCATTGCCGATTCCACGTCTTCATAGAAGCTTTCAACTGAAGCGTCATCATGGCTGGATGTAGGCGCGTAAGCCTGTACTACCTTCATTTTGTATCTTTTATTCAGTTTAATTACAATGCCTACCACCCTTTCATTAATGCTATAGTAATCCTCTATGTTGCCAGCTATGTTTCTGTGAATTAGGAACCCTACTCCCAGTTCTCTTCTGTCTGCCAAGCCCCGATAGCAAATGACGTGCCCATTCTGTAGCACAGTATAGGCCTCATCTGTCCTCCTAACCTCACTCAGCCCTATTATATCCCATTTAATGCCTTCTAGCTCCTCGAATAATACAGCTAGACTTCCTTCACTAGATAACGTTCTAACGTTAAACGTTGCTAAGTTCAAGTTCCAATGGTGGCCTGTCCGTATCCAGAGATTCCTAGCACCCTCTGCTGCTTTGCAGATCTGACCGCCGCCGTGGTCAGTTGCTCCGCAGCTGGTGGGGACTGACGGCCGTGAGTTAATTGACGAATGCCTACGGGAGGGGATGGCCAAATACTGCACCAGGGTGGCCAATCCTTCTCTGGTGAGATCATCGGTGCGTACCGGCTAATAATATCACATACTTATTTTTGTACAAACATAAACTACACTGTATTGATCGACATTGAAGAGTGTTATTACTCATCAATCTTCTGCATTTTCTCCATTACTTTAAATTTTTTTCAGACCTCTACTTTTTCCTTATTGCTCGTTATTCGAAAAGAACAGATGGATAAGTTTTGTGGTGGCATTGATTGCCGCTTCTTCTCTGTATTTCCCATTATAGTAATTGTTCTAACTACTCTGGGCTCCTTCGCGGCCAGAAAGAGTTTTTGGAAATTTTATAAGTTTGTTAACGTTCCTGCCTTTCCTCTCTATTTACATCTGTATCTTAAAATTTTAATCATCAAATTGAGGTTGAGAGTAAACTTACAAATTAAAACCAAATTTGTTCCACCCCTTAGCCTAACGCTGTAGGAATTGAAGTGTTATTCGCGTGTTTGTCATACTCTACAAACTTCGTAGTGGTCCATTAGCGACCTTCACATTCATCTACTCTTCCTTTTTACACAAATGTTGTTTTGGTAATACCACTTCAATAAAACTGAACTGAGGTTTGTCACTACTCTGTACTGCCTCAGCCAA
The DNA here is from genome assembly GCA_013436015.1 of Rhipicephalus annulatus. Taxonomy (NCBI): domain Eukaryota; kingdom Metazoa; phylum Arthropoda; class Arachnida; order Ixodida; family Ixodidae; genus Rhipicephalus; species Rhipicephalus annulatus. The sequence goes on from WOVY01005507.1 coordinate 15,987, forward strand.
ACCTTGAGCGATGATGTTTGCAACACTCGCAGGGGTCGAAGCCACAGCCCTCTCGCACCTCTGGCACAACCGCGGGCTTTTTCTCGGCACAGTGTCCACTCAGCGCGACTCAGGCACGCACGCAGTTTAACTTTGTACACAAGAAGAGGCGCAGTGAGGGCTACTCGGTCATCGGCACTGTCTTCTTCGTTGGTCTGAACAAAGCGGGCAGCTCAGAGTGGCTGCAATACCGGTAAGCAGGCGCTAATACATGATCTTTCGCGCGCACCATGAAGGATTAAAACACAGGCGTTGGAACGTTATCCTCTAGTTCGTTTTGCACCCATGTTCGCACTCATTACGCCTAGTTCACACTGAAACATCCGCTTTCTACAGCGACCGAAGCTCCCCTGCCGGCGAAACGCAGCGTCGTTCGCATTGGACGCGCCCGCGCCGCTGAATATGCCATCTACTACGGGGCGAACGCGGGATGGATGTGCTGTCACCCGGTTGTTGTGGCGGCTCGCAAACGCTACTACGCTATCCGGTGGTGTATACTTCGACGATTCTCGTACGCAAGAAGCAAGAAAAGACAGTACTGCTTACTTTGCTGGCAAATGGCTGTCTTGTAATGCACGAAGAGCAGAAAAAACCACCGATGCCAGCGGCGTTGGTGGGTTCGTTTTGCTCTGCAAGACCGCAACAAGCTCGGTCCCGCCAACAGCAACATCGGTCACCTCTTTCACGAAATACGGAGGTGAAGTAGGCACAGAGTAGGTTAAACTCCTGTTGGTTTCAACATTCAGTTACGTGCACTGCGGCATAACAAGTGAGTCGGGCTTGGCCGCCCTTTTTCAAAATTCCTTGACTAGCGCTCCTATTGGTCCGCGGTGACCGATTCGGCGGCAGACCCCGCAAAAATCGGTCCGACAGCGATCGGCGCGGAGAGGGCCCTTTCGGTTGATCTCGCCGCCGCCAAACCGGATTCGGAGCACTTTCGACGGCCGGAATGCTCAGTGTGAACGCGGCCTTAGAGAGTAGCAGTCAACAAGCTTCACCGGAATTTTGCTGTTAGCTAAGCAACCGTTTGCATGGAGGTTGAGGAAATTGGAGCATATCTCATTAATTCTTGAGAAAGCGTGAGTTTCATTGAAAGTACTTGTCTCGAACTGCACCAATTGACAATCCGCCATTTTATACATTGCAGAATGAGAATACGTTGACACCTGCGACTAGCACCGGTGGCACGAACAAACTGGTCATACTGCAACTGGTCTCAAATGGTCGCTTTGGTTGCTCAGCGACTCCTTTGGCTCCAGCATTCGTCGCCCTAGTTTTTCAGCAGCGCGAGTGCAGTCGCTAACCTTTGAACCCATCACACGTTCAGAGACACGACGGCTGCTTATTTACGGGGCTGTGGAAATGCCAATCATATATGACTAGACCTGAATGCTTTGTGGCTACGAGTAGCATGTCGTGCCAATGTCAACCATTTGCTAGCAGACGTGATTTTTTGTGGCTGCGAGTCGGAAGTCGTACAAGTGCGAACCTTTATGTGTTGGCTGGAGTCGCTTTTGGGTCACCGGTCACAGGTGTAAATGGTCCTTGTGGTTTTGGAAAGGTGTCGGTGCGTCGGCTGGCTTTTTCCTTTCTTAAAGGGCTGATCACTTTAATGTCCCAGGTTGTCGTATGCGGTCGTCGTAGCTTGGTGCAACGCAGGCAAAACTATAACTATAGCTGTAGCAGAATGATCGCGCGCTCACGCCAAAGACAAGTCTTCTTCCTTGTGTTCTTCGAGAGCCTTGATGATGACTTTGACACAGGAAAATTGTCATTTAAGACAGCTAGACCGTACTTCAATAACTTGCGCGGGACGAACGATGGGTTCAATTTGAGGCGCCGGACCTATCCCTCTAGGGCGCTGGCATCTAAAGGGATAGGCTGAGTGCACCGCACCTCACGTATCGAGGAACGCGCGGTTCGATGGTACCTGCGAGTGCACCACAAGGGTCGCTCACCGGTGTCCCTGCCTTCTCGGTGCGCATCGCACAAGAATGCTCGGAGAGAAGCCCCGCTGCCCGCGCAACGTATAGCAATAACTACTTCAATGATTGCTCCACCACAGTATTTTCCACACTAGCGCTTAACCCCTAATCCTGTGCGGCATCGGTCATTCGGCAGACTCCGAACATTTATTGCACTCACTACCATAGTGAATGGTAGCATTTTCAGCCCACACTCATGCCAAAAAGCAGTCCTGTTCCGTTGTTGTTCGAGCGCCTTAATTATGACATAAAGTGTAGACATAGCTACTATGGATAGTGTAACACGACTACGTAAACAGCGTATAAAAATTAAAAGAGGAAGCAAGAGAGCAATCGAAAGCGGGGAGGGGGGGGCAATTTAGGAAAAAAATGGATAAGAAAATATAAGTAAAGACTAATGTAAAAACAGAAGAATTAAGAAAAGAGGACAAGAATGAAAGCGATTATAAAAGAGAAAAAATTGAAGAAAAACAAACAAGGCTGCAAACTCCTGCCCTTCTTTCACGCTTTCCGCCACTCGGCCGTAGCTCCTATGATTATTCTGCCACGCTCATCGCGGGATAGGACGAGTGGCTGAGCAGGTGGTACGCCTTTTACAATGCCTTGGGACTGTTTCGTGAAGCACAAGTGACTAAACTCAACTCCGCTCCATGGAGTGGTCGTACATTCCTTATAGTGGCACACGTTTTTTTTTTTTCAGCCAAACTTTGTACCTAGTTTCACCACTCCGTGAAAAAAAGTGCATATAACTTGAAACGTTATGTCGATAACCGGCGTTTAGCCTCCCAAAACTACAATGTGGTAGTAAGGAATGCTGCAGTGGAGGGCTGCGGAAATTTTAACATCTCCGTGTTTTTAAACGTGGACTGATTTCACACAATGTAAAGGCCTCTAGCATTTCGCCTCCATCAAAAAGCAAACCGCGTGGCCAAATGAGATCATTGTTTTATAGTTATTCTGTTAGGGCCCGACATATTGAGACGTAACGTCGACGCGCGTGACGCTAGGTGCAGTGAATCTACGCTAGCAAATCGCGAGTACTCTGACGCCAGGCGCGACCTGGCGACAGCGGGAGCGAAATGCGCAATGCTTCATTTCGCGCCGATGACGTTACTCAGAAAGCACCGCGTTCGCCCAAACTATGTCTCTCTGCCTTACGGAGGAACACTTCAAGTACACTCTAACAAAGGGACGCCAAGTGCTCAAATGCGCATGCGTCAAGCTAATGTACGCGGCGCGTGCCTGCGATACAGTGTATAGGATGCGTGTAACTGCGGCTGGCGTGGCATAGTGCTAGAGACTCTTTATTGTGTTTCAAGCGCTCGTTTTATTATAGCTGTAAAGGTGAAGGGTGCACATGCTATAAAATAGATTTCGCAATTGACCTGTGCGTATTATTTCGCAGTGATGGAAGAATGGAAGCGAAAATTTCTGTGGATATGCAAAATAACGTGATTTCACGTCACAAAGCACAAATCAGACTCTCGCTAGCTCGTCACAATCAGCCAGTCGAGAGCACTCTAAGCTAACTTAGCTTTGGCATGCACACCATGTCGATGGTTTCATTTCTGAAGAAGGCGGCCACATTTAGAGGTATTCAAGCGCACTCCAGCTGCAATAAAGAAACCCATGTTCAGTCTGGAGTTCATCCAGCAAGGCGACATTCATAATAGTCTGTTCGAAGCTTCAGAGCCATGCGATTTAGTTGAACGAAACGTTCACAGCACCGTAAGCAACGCTTATAGCATCCATTTCCTGAACATGTATAGGTCAGCAAGAAGCGAATGCCAACTTGCTTGTTTAAATGACTTCACGCCAGAAAATTGAACGGAACCAGTGAAATGTCGAAAGAAGGAGTGTAAAGGGCAAAAAAGATTCATCGCATGTGCTGAAAGTGTCATTTAGAGGATATCGTTGCCGCGTAGCGTAACTCGCGTTCTTCTAACGCAATTGCATCAGTACGACAATGTAAATCCATTCCCACTTCTCACACTGTCACTTGGTATGTCGCGCAAAAACTCTGGTCTCGCATTGCATAATCTGATGAATTACAAAGTGTGCAGGCTATCACCTTGTAGTGCTAGAGATGGTATAAATAAATAAACAGGGGCAGCAAAAAGGGCAGATTGGCACGAGTGTCCAATCGCCAGAGCGAAAAATTACTGAAGCAAGGCATGGGAGCGGGCTAGTTGGTATTCCACGTCTTAAACAGCTGAAGAGCAAAAAGGGTAACAGTTAACAAAGGGAACATACGGACAAGTGCTTTCGAGAAAGTTAGAGACGTGGCGTCTTTTTCCTGAGCCTGACACAGAGAGAGTAGGAGACAGGATCCATCTCTCGAAACGGGAGGTGCCGGCAGAAAGGATCCCATCACATGTGGTCACCTTATATATGCTAAGCGCGATTTCACTGCCCAGATAATCATTGACTCGCGGCAATGTTTTTTTTGCAGCTGTACTACACAACTCGACTCCTTATCGTTAGATACAGAGAGGATCACTAGGGGCAGCGATGCCGTCAGTGTTGATCTAGAAGTGTGTATTTAAGGGCCCCAGTGGGCTCGAGGGCAACAGATATACACGTGCTGCGACCAAACTATGTGACACAATCGCGCTGCATCTCGCCATGCACAGTGGCATACCTTTAAGTGTCACTATTGTGCCCACGCGTTACTTCATCGCAAATAGGGTGCCGTGCAGCTTCCACGCTTTTTTTGTCATAATAATCTTGGCAACGTAATATCAGCTCAGCTGAAGTAATTAACGGGCAATGACGCTGCAGTCGGCTTAAGTTTAATAACGAAGCAGTCTAGGAGAGAATATATATAATCGTTTTTTGCCGCAGCTGTTCACCGCAATTACACCGTAGCCTTGGACTTCGTCCACCCCGAGCCCGTGGACCCGTGCTTCAACACCTCCAGCACGTGTTCGGCCACTCGGCCCAACGGCGCTGCGACAGTGTGCGTGATGTGTTACTTCAGACCTTCCAGCTGGTCGTGACAAACATGGCGATCCAAGCACGAACAGCCGCCCAGTTCCAGAACCCGAGCCAGCCTGTCACCAGGGACTACACCAGCTGCTTCGCCGTCTTCAACATAAAGAAAATAGAGGTATTTCTTCAATGCTTTTGCAACAGCATTGCACATACATGCACGCTCTCTAATCGCCTTTTGCGTGCGACAAGCAATTATAAGTGGTGTCTTTATAGATGATCTGTAGAAGTGACAATGCATGACACTTGGGGTGAAGGCCGCTGATCCTTATCAGAAAGAAATGAAGAGATGTGTGGAGTATCACACAAGCAAAGGGGTATAGATGTCGCTTAGGCTAGCTGGCGCTAATGAATGCAAACCTAAAACTTGCGGCACTCCAAAGAATCGTGGAGACAAACACTGTACGCACCGTGTGCCCGTTTTGTGTGCAATTTTTTACGCCATAGTGTTAAATAGCCCGTTCCGCAGAAATTCAAGCATCGGCGTCGTTGCTTGAGAGTAAAGAATCGTCTTGTAGGTGATCGAAAACTTTTTAGAGATGCAAATGAAATGAAAGCTAAAGGTTTCTACTTCTCAGTGTGGCTCGAACGCGGGTTGTTCGCGTGGCAAGCTGGTGTTCCACCACACAACAACGCTTGTGTGCGTTAATGCAGACAAAACTTACTTGCTCTGCTTGGAAATGGACAATGGACTGAAAGGAACATTCAGGCTTCACAATTCACGCAAATGCAGGCATGCTTCACAATACAACATGAATTAGGGTAGATTTAACAACATGCGCACATCGCCATCGGGCGGGAGAACACGTGATTATAATTATGACTTCATAGTTAAAGCCGGTCACTCACTTCATAACGCACACACGTTACTGCGTCTATTTCATTACGACATGTATAGTAATTGCATAGCAAGCTCGACCCGATTTCATGCACTAAGTGCTTAAAGTTTAGGGACTGGATATCGCTATCGCATTCAACTCGTTAAAGGCGTAGCTGCAGAGTCCCCCAAAGGTTCGTATATTTAGCGGCCGCTCGCCTTCAGACGTACGAAGCGGATCACGTTCACATGCCGAACCACATATAAATGCACATGCGCTCCACTTGTGTATTTCGCTCAAGTGATGGACTGGGTAACGGTGGCGCAGAAATGACCACAGTGTTCCGGTATACCTTGTAAAACCGGCATCGCAAATGCCTTCTGCGATTTGATTTGCATTGTGAACAGCTGTGTTTGTTTCATGCTTTCCAAGTTTCGTGGTTAACCTAAGACAGACAAATGCTAGAATCTAAAATCAGAAAACTTATAAAACAATGCTTTACGGACTACGATTTATAACAACAAGTTGAATAAACACTGACGTAAGCATCACTAGTGGAGTTGTGATTTTTAAAGACAACTAAAACAAACAAACAAGAAGTTACGTCAGAGAGCAACTTCATCATTCTGCTTGGGTAAAAGCATTAAAATATTAAAATAATCACTCTTATACTCACACTAGCACACAGTGATGTTCCGTGAAAGATTACAGGTGAGAGAGAAGTTCTGACAGCGCTGTAAAGCCGGATTTACTTTTATCAAGCCTCGTGAAGTCTGGACGCTGAAAAATATCTGCATTATATATTTTCTCTTTCTCTGTTTTCGTGCTTTATTTATTATGTTACCTATTGCGCACCTCTCCTTACTCATTCAGTGTGTACATGGCAAATTATGCGTGTGAAAGTTTTGGGCTTGTTGGCAGATGACACCACTGCAATAGCACACACTGAAGGAAGGGTACGCAGTACTCAAGATACATAACACAAGCGCTACATGAACTGCCAGTCATTTTCTGCGCATGGAGAAGCAAAACCGAAATTCATGATACGAAGACCTAGTAATGAGATTCACAACCATACGGAGACGTTATAGAGCACATTTAAGCAAAGTGAACTTCATTTTTCGTAGGGCACAGGCATAAAAACAGAATCAATTCCTACGAAAACTCGGCAAAGAAAGACACGTAGAAAATATATGAAGGTTGGTTCTGTGTGCTCAGTCTTTCGTCCCATATAATGCCCACAATACTTACGTATATATTGTTTTTCTCCATGAATTACTGTCTCACTTAACCATGTACGACATCTTTCAGTATTTAGTCTTGTATATCACACACATACGAAAATAGCGAAAATGTAGACATCTTCATTTTGTTTTTTTTGCGCGCCTTTTGTCAGCACGTCTTTGAGTGAACTCTTTCTTTCTGACCAGTTGCTGTCGGCTTCGCCCATGCGAGGCTGTTGTGGCCACACAGCATAGTCCGTCGTGAAACAGACCTGTACACGCCATAACAAATATGAAGTGGTAGCGATAACCTTAACGTCGCATCACCTGAGAACTAGTGCCTTGTGTTTGCAATTGACTCCATCGGAGTAATTTTATAGGCTTACAGAAACACTTAGAAGAGAGATAGCAAGCCTTGACAACACTCGCATTGCCGAGATTGAGGGAAGAATTGGCATGGAGCATTCTACATAAACAGAATGAATCTATATACTAAGGGACAAAAAAAGCCTTATAGTTTACTGCAACCCTAAGGAAGTGAAACCAGTGCTCATGCAGAATGTTGAAAGAGAAAGAAGAGAAATGCTTATCGCTCTCGCATAGTGTACTCAATGACCACGTGTCACTTTATTTTTGACATAAGGATATACGCTTGCAGGAGCTGAGAGAGCAAGGAGGACCTGGACTCCAGAACTCTCTGCAGCAGCGCTGGGTGCTCCGGAATCCATCAGGAGGACGCGTCGTGCCCAACAACCACGCACTAGATCCCGTGTTTGGGCGGCCACGCGTTCAAATTCCCCCGAACCTGATGAACTACTTTCCTCCCGACATTAAGAAAGGGATCGGGCGGCACACGGCTTGTGAGGTTGCAGATGCTGTTACACCCATTGAATTCGCACGTAGATCCTAATCGTCCTCTTCTGGCAGTGGATGTTAAAACGTGCCTAACGCGTAATATTCTCTTCATTCTTTTGATGTTTTCGTCGGTTTTCAGCTGGTGGTGCTGCGTGTTCTCTGGTAGTGCGTTTTGGATATGTGCGCAGCTGTGATACATCGGAAGACCAATGTGCAGCGGTAAATTGGACCCAGTACAATGTGCAAAGTGCATCTTACGTGCCATGGTACCACTATGCTCCACCTGCCTCGTTTTACCAGCAGCATCAGGTGCACCATTCCTATAATTATGTTGGGCCTCAAGAAGGCTGTGGAGTTTATAAAGCGCAGTTGCGGGACTTTCATACCCGTGCGGAGCCAGACACTTCTGGTGAAGCCAGCAAGCAAGCAGCATCAGTGGTGGGCAAAAAGATGGAGAGATCAGAAAGTGAAGATTGTGTCCTTGATGAATGTCATGACCCTCTGCCCATGGACATTTCACCATCGTCAAGTCCTGCGCTCAACATTTCAGCGAAATGGCCCACTAAATGTGCTGGTTCTGAACTGAAAAGCCATCTTCTGGGTTCCAGCCCAACAAAACCATCTATGTTGACGACTATGCAGTTTTCTCTCATTAAGATATCCGAGACATCAGCACCAGTACTGTTACTATTGGCAAAGTGCAATGCTTGCATTGCACTTTGCCAATAATAACAGTACTGACACCGCAATCCTTCTGCTTGGTGCTTTTGCATTTCGGCGCTTGTGCCAGGCGGGAATGAAAGCACGCGTCACGGGATCGTTACAGTTATCGTAGTGTGCTTATAATTGACTGTATTTTTTGCGAATATTAGGAAGGTTCTTCGAGGGACTCTTGTTTTATAAAATTTTGGGCTATACGGTCACTCGCAAGTATGTTTTCGAGTTAAGTCGATTTTCGAGTTAAGTCTGCCCTCTCGGAGCGCAAGACCAAGCCCGCTCCAAGGCGGCCAGAATACCCACGGCCATGGAATACAAGGCTACCCACGAAAGATGCAAAGAAAGGTGCGGCAGGAGCAACGACAAGGGCGAACTCCCAAAGTCCGGGCACACGTCCTCCCAGCAAGGTCGGAGAGACGCGAATCCAGGCCCAGACCAAAGCCGAACTCACCAAGGAGATCCAGCGACTGGGTGCGCTGTGCGAGTCCAAAACCAAGGAGCTCACCCTGCTCAAGTGCGAGCTCAGGCATGCCTCGGCCGGATTCGCCTCTTTCACTGTTGTCGTCCAACACCTCAATGCGCAGGTTTTGCAGAACAACTTGTTTCGTATTCCAAAGCTGTCTGAGGAATTGCGGAAATCGCAAGAAGAGATTGAGAAGGCTTGCATTGCTATTGAGGAGTACAAAAACAAGATAGAGGAGCTCAAGCAGAGCAATGAAAAGGAAATAATCTCATTGAGAAAAGAGTTGGAAGCGTCACACAAACAGAGGACGAAAGAGTTGGAGGAAGCCCACCAGAATGAACTGACTGGGTACTTGGAGGCTCACACACGGAAGCTTGACGAAATGAAGGCATTTTACACGGATGCACTCGATAACAGCCGCAAAAACAGTAATGAAACTTTGGACGCTATGAAACAGAGGCACAGAAAAAAAATTGATGCGATCACTGAGGAGCATTCTTTGCAACTGGACTCCATGAATGAGGACCACCAAGCACGCCAAAAGAACTTTAGCAGAGGTACGAAGCCCTTCAACAACAATACAAGCAGTTGCAGCAACAGGCCAGGGTGTTCCAAGAGTCCATACTCTAAGACACAGACGCCAAGATTCAGTGGCTTTCCAAGAAAAATGAGAATCTACAGAAGGAAGTGGAAAACTTGAATGTTGTTGTTGAGATGCGTGCCAATCAGATACAGAACTTGCAACATGCCAAGATAGAACTGGAACGAAAGGATAAGGATTGGACCGGTGCAAGGTAAAAATGTAGAAGATGGAGGCACGCATTGAAGACCTTCAGGAACTGCTCAATGAGCAGTTTTGTGGAACAAAAGAGGAACAATAGAGGAACAAAAGTTCCTGTAAATGAACCGTGCACTTGTCAAATAAAGCTAGATAAAGCTATTGACTGGCAGAAAAAGTCTGGTAGTTCATCAATGTATGAACCACCCAAGGTACATAACATTGAGTGTGATTTAATATTAAACATGGGCCTAAAGCAATAACTATGAATGATATGGAAGAAGCACCCCGAAAGTGGGTGGTGGTCCTACGAGTGAATGGTGTGGCTAGGCTCATTACTTTCTCTGGTAAATTTCCCGTGTCACACAATTCGAACACTGCTAATGTGATCGGCCACTAGACTACTTGAATTAGAAGCTCTTCCGGAAAGCTTTAGGCATTCTTCAGCACGTGAATGTGCTGGTTATTGTGTGTGCTGTATTTTTTTTCTTTGCACTCGTGGCATCATTGGGGGGATTACGTTTTTTTGGTTTGACGCTCCCACATTTAAATTGTCCACCTCTGTGGTCGCCGTTCCGATACCACCGCCCATCACGTTATACGAGTATGTGAGTCATATGACTGAAGGAAAGTTTCACGACGTAAACAAACGGTTTTCTTGTTAGTTTTGTCGTGGCCGTACACTAATGTTCATCATGCCTTCGTGCCTTCTATGCCAATTTTGGACTACACTGAGGTAATGTGGTAACTGCGAGAGCACGAAGAAGTAGAGAACCAGAGAAACAGAAAAGTAGATAAAGAAGCTCAAAGCACTTTTGGTTCCCCAAAAGTGCTTTGCATTTTGAAAATTCGCTATAAAAATTTCTTGTCTGATAAAATATATAATGTTTCGGAGGCCACCGTCGATATATTTGTGTAATGCAGAAAGTTGTGAAATAATGTACAAAAACGTCGCGTGTAATTCTACATGCATATTACGCACATATGTGTGGTCTCCGCGCATGCTGCCTCAAAATGAGTGTCTTTTTTTACACTTTTTACACATTATCTGTGTATCAAAAGTAACTATAAAGTGGAAGTGGCGTCGATGAAGGCAAGTTTTCTTGAAATATATTTATTTATTTGTGTGTGGGGGGGGGGGGGGGTCTCACGGCCAACGATTAGGATAGGGTTGCCCTTCCTCCCACTCGCGAAAGAGCTTAGAAACGAATAAAGCTTTTGTTCACTAAGAGTGCAACCTAATCAAGACAATGCCTCTATTGGGCAAGCTGGTATAATGAAACTAATTACAAATAGGGTATATCCAGACGAGCTTGGACTAAAATGTGTTCCAATCAACATCGAGCCTCAGATAGGCGAATTCGGCTGGTGAATTAGCCAAGTTAGACTATTATTCAGGTTTTTGTAACTATGCTGTTTGAATCTGTCATTTCCAAGTGAATCGCAATGGAAGCCGACTTGGCCTTCCCAATTTTCGTAGTTTACGACGTGTTCACGGGATCTCTTCATGCATCGGCAAGAGAATGCGCGTGTGCATATACATAGACAAGCCAAAATCAGACAAATGCAGACTGGCTCAGCCTTAAGAAAGTTATCAGCCTTGAGAAATTCGGTGTAAGATCCGCTATTCTTTTTTCAGCAAGCTCTACTCCGCAGATCTCTACTACAAAATCTTCTTATTTTTCCAAGATATTTAGTGTAATAACATTCATTGATGTTACGTAAGCAAAGCTTAGAAGTTTAGAAAAGGAAGAGGCAACATGCAGCATGAAATCACATAAATCATCAGTATTATTCAATTTCATTCGTGTTGCAGCACGAATTTCGCCTTGCCGACATGCCACGTAGTAATTTTTCTGCATGACAATTTTTCGTCCGTTTGTTAAAAAAAACAATTAGGCGCTGCAGCCTTAGCACGCAGTTTCGATCAGGTATATTAAAGTATAATCAATAAATGCTGCTGTTCCTTCTTCTTTTGTAACCTTTATATGACGTACAGATATTAGACAATTTACTGTATATTTGAAGAGAATTTTGGTCATATTTCTGTCAGGAAATGTGATATTCGCACATTTTTGCTAGTAATTAACAAAACTGGAGTTTCACGAGCCAAATCCACGTGGTTGGAACTCCGGAATAATTTTGACTTACAGTAGTTCTTCACCGTGCAGCTATTTTTATTTGTATGTACTTTACGGAAAAGCGTTTATTGCCAAAGAAGTCTCGTCGGATACTTTCTTTCGTATATAAGACATGGGATACACGCGTCGCGCGGGCTGCATGCAGCCAGCCGATGTTTCTGTCGCGGGATGCAGCTGCGCAAGCAATAACATGTGTAAAATGCATTGCGATTATAAAAGATTTCTTCAAGTATAGGCGACAGTGATGAAGCTGGTCTCAAGCACATATGTGAGGCACCCCCGTGGTTGGTATATGTTTAAATATAACCGTTGAGCAATATCTCTACTTCACAATTGTCATTCTGATTTGAGTCGAGCTGGAAGTCGGTAACGATATTTTTCTCATATCCTGCATGATGCCAAATTTACTTCAGAAATAATTTCTCTTAAATTGTCGCTTAAGGTGACATTTTGTTTACCAACTTCTTCCCACCTCATCAACCTTCTTCACTCTCCCAATCCTTGCGAGGCTAAGTTTCAGGACTGCGGCTCGCTGGTCGAGGCGACTTTGTCGCTAATATTTTGAAGCTATATAGTTATGCTTCGCCGGGTACAAACCCGAGAAAATGACTTCGTGCTTGCGTTTGATCTTCGAACTCAGCCCACGCTTGTTCCTTCTTTTCCTGCTCGCACGTTCTCCGAGCTGGCGCGCGCAGAGTCCTCAACTCTGATTATGCGGCTTCCGGCTTGAAATGGGAAGGGAAATGCGTGTAGCGTGCCACTTCTTGTCGAATAGTTGCGCCGAAGCGCGGGGCATCTCTGAGGCATGCATTTCACAGCATGCAGTTGCTGCTATCGCACGACAATCATGGTTTAACCAGGTTTAACCACAGAATTGTCAAAGCGAGCCAAAAGATAAGTGAAAACAGCTACTAATCATTCATAAAAACTGCTGAATTTATTTATCATTACTGATGTATACCATGAAATATAAAGAGAATATACAGTATCCTGAAAGAGCTACTAGTTTAAAAGTATTTTGAGGTCAGCCTGTCCGAGATTCCTATATTTAATAGACCGGGGAAAGGACAAATGTTTGAACATGTATTGCTTTTACTGCGCTGTCAAACATTCCAATAGGAGCTGTTTTTCCTCGCCGCCGGCTTCGTTATACGCGCACCCAATTCAGAAGCCGCAATCTCCAACCATAATTTCGTAGTGCACATCTCTAACTTGGGCAACATGTACTCACCAGAGGAAGAGAGAATAAACTTTTAATAATAACAAATGCACACTGAGCCTTCCTTGGGTGGTGCCCTCAGTCCAGTGCTCCATTGCCTTGCGTGATCCTGCGAGCCCGCTGGATCAGCTGCTGCTCTTCGTGCCGGCGTAATCTGAGCAGTGCAGACTCCCAAGAGGAAGGAGTGGGGTTGTGAATGGGAGGAACGCCCTGTGGGGCAGAGCATTCCCACGTGGAGAGTTACTCTGTAGGTAGGATCCACAAAAGCGGCAGTAGCACGGGTAGAGAGTCGGATGAAAGCGATTTAGCATATAGAGGCAAGGAAATGAATTGGTCTGTGGTCCGCCAAGCGACAGCATCCGCTCTGTTATGTGAAGGATGAGGGGGGGATACGTATAACGGCTCTGTCTGTAGTACTCCAGCATAGCGTTGTAGTTTAGTGGCTCTGACGATGCGTCATCTGGATTGGACAGCTCTTCTAATGGTGCCTGGCTGGTCAGCTCTCAGGCAACCGCATGAACGCGTTCATTGCCATGAAAACAGGCGTGTATAAGAGTCCAGGCGATACGCACAGGACGTAATGCGGACAGTGAGACAGAAGAGAGGATATTGTTTGTATTTGCAGCCACAAGTCCTTGACCGAAAGCATGGCAAGCAGCTTGTGAATCTGTTACAATAGTTACAGGAGAGTCATGTGACAGTGTCGTTGTGTGAACAATTGCCAGAGTGAGAGCACCCTCCTTTGGCAAACCACTGTCTGTAGTGCGAAGTGTGGCAGACGCCACAAAGGCGTCTGTGTCGTCTATCACGACTAAACACATGGCTGATTTGTCTGGGTAGCGTGCCGCATCAGTGTAAAGGACTTTTAAGTCTGTGGTTCCATCACCAAAGACGCGTGTCATAGCCTGAACTTGGGCACGTCGACGAACGGCGTGGCGGTAACGATTCATATTGCGTGCAATCGGAGGCACTTTGATGAGTGCGCGGACAGTAGAAGCAAGTTTGTGTCGCGGTAACTATGCGGGTTTTTTGGGGAATCGGGTAGCCAAGACGAGACAGGATGGCGCAACCCGGATGGATCTGCCTGAGCCGTTGGAGCTGACTGTTGCGGTATGCCTCGATAAGTTTGATTACGGTGTTTTGGACACCTAGATGAAGGAGGCATTGTGTAGACGCGTGTGGAGACAAGCCGATAGCCATGACTACAGCTGTCCGTAGAAGGATATCCATCATTTTGATTTGAGCTAGCGTGAGATTGTGGAAGGGAAGATGATAGCTGAGCCGACTAACTATGTGTGCTTGTACTGAGCGGAGGACATCCTTCTCACAGAGGCCTCTCCTGCGATTGGTGATGCGTTGGATCATGTGTGTAATTTATCTGCTGAGCCAGAAGGTTACTAGTGTGCGAGGCCTTGCCGTCGGATTGAAGGTACAGGCCTAAAATGGGAATTCGAGAAACCATTGAGATAGGACGGCCATCAAGAAACTGCGAAATGTCAGGAGAATCAGTGATTTTGCGGCGCCGTTTGTTTACCGATAACGACTTCGACTTAATCCAGTTGTGTAAGGAAGTATTTTTTGCGCGTATGTAAAGAAATTCTATTAGAACATATAAAAAATCTGAAAACTTTTCGCATTAATTCGGAGATAAAACGAATGGAACACTGCTGGAAACACCAATTAAGCTATTTACGTCAAGCTTGTATATTGTACGGGTGAACTTTACCTGCTGACAACTATTGTTCAACAGAAACTATTTATCATTACCAATATTTACCATAATAACCCGTTTCATAGGTCAAACACGATTATTATTGATATTGTCATAATCATCACCACCATCTCAAACGTTCATGGTGACGCTTGCTAACAGCACTGAGCATTTTCAGCATCATCATTTGTTACCGCCATCATCAGCGCCTTATCCCTCATGTTCAATGCTTTCATTATCCGCATTGTTAACCCCATTCATGGCCTGTTCGCTTGGACACAGTGCCACATCAACGCGGTCCTCATTATCTTTATCGTCGTTTATTGTCATTACCAAAGCGTTATTTGTTGCGTTAATACTGAATGCTTTCATTATCCACAGCAGCACTTTTCAACAAGTCGTTGCTTGTTGACGGCTCTGCTTCAATGCGCTAATCTTCGCTGCTCTCCAATTCTGAACATTTGCTTCCGCTATTCAAGTCGAAAATTGTACCATGTATGTCTTCATCGCCTGATCTACGTCCAAAATGAAGCAAATAAATTCTAAACCTAATGCACAGGACCTCACTTTTCAAACCATGGCTGCTAAGAGGGTCCACGAGGGCCCTGACCATCCCGAGTGAGCCTAGCCAGGTGACGCTGAGTTAACTCGCGTTCATTGTGGACCTATAAACGTTTTTCACTCACTCACTTACGCACTCACTCACTCACTCACTCACTCCCACGCATTGTAAAAGTGTTATTCACCTATAATGCACGTATAGTTTTGTGTAGAGCCACTCGCAACTGAAGCGGGTCCTAGAACTATTCGGTGTTTATCAGCTTCGTACACGAACTTGCCTGGAGGTCAAAAACATTCAAGCCGCAGCGCCAACTCATCTGACAAAACTTTGATGGTTTAGGGGCAATAAAATTTTCACGGAAACAATATAAACTCTTCTTCTTTTCATAAAACCGAATAAGTAAAGTCCCTTATGAATTTAGGGTGAAGTTATTAAAAGAATTGCCGGCATACAACTCAACGAACAACTTGAGAAAAACGCTATTTTCCTGTGCACACGTACTGCTCTTTGTTCACTGAAGTCGGCAAATAAATGTTTCTATAAAGAATTCTTAATCGATAGCAACATTTCTACTCTATTTTTTACGTGAAAATACCGTCACGTACGTCATCAAACGTTCTGTTTCCTCAACACATGTGAAATATACCCTTAAACTATGGGTCTCTGTATGCATTTGTGAGCCAGAGGTGATTGACAGTTTGATTCTACACAGGAAGGGCGAGACATTAAACTCGTAGTTTGAATACGTTCACCCAATGAATGCAAAAAAGAAATGTCGTGCCCCAGCGGAGACGGAACCCAATCATTCAGCATGGCAATCAAGTGATTTACAGCGCAAAAACGTCTTTCTTTGTATTTTTTCAACACAGAGAACGTCCATAAAAAGGATAATATTTGGAAAAATTCAAATATTTGTACAAGTATTAATATTTGAAAGCTACGCATTCTTATTTTGGTAAGTTAAACATCCCTAGCACGAACCCGTTTTATAATACTGCCCTGCAGAGTTACTGCGTGCCGCATGGTTGTGCTACGTTCTTGGCCACGTGCGATGCCTTCCTGCTATCATTGAGAACTTAGCATGCACACGTATTACCTTCGCACTCACCTTCAGACTTGTGTTCAAGACTCCGAGTCGACAGGATTGGTTTCTTTTATAGCAGAGGTGTTACTCCCGCCGTTTGTCCGGTTCATGGTGTAGGCAACAAATTATCATCATAATGACGACGTGGCCGCGTCAAGGACATAGTTGTGCCAAGTTAAGCCAAGCTGATCATAGCTTAGCCTAAATAACCTAAGTTGAGAGCTGTAGTGTTATGCACAAATAGTCTAATGAAATCAACGTCTAAATAGCCTTTATAACATTGAACTGAGATTGCGGTTCGCCCATTCATAGTGAACTTGGCAAAGTGAGCTGAGGTAATCTTAAGTGGAGCTAATTGAGACCGTCAAGTTAGGGCTAATAAAGCTTAAACACTATTGAAGCCTTCCTTCACAATGTTTGCAACCTAAGCAAGACCAAGCATCTATTGGACAAGCTTGCCTAATTAAACTAACTACACTAATTAGGCTATATTCAAACGAGCAGAGACAACGATGTATACTAATCTCGATCAAAACTACGATGTGCAAATTGGGCAGACTGATTAGCCTAGTTAGGCTATTATTTGAAAATGGTAACTATGCTACATAAAGCTGTCATTTCCATATGAATCGCAGTGAAACCCAGTTTCACCTGGCCAATTCTCGTAATTTACGACGTCATCATGAGAGCACTTCAGGGATCGGCACGTGAAAGCACGCTTGCTTTTCTACACAAGCCAGAACCAGACGAAAACAGAGTAGCTCTGCTCTGCCCCAGCCTTGAGTAACTCGGTGTAATGTCCGCATTTTTTTTTTCAGAAAGCTCTGTTTTATATATCTGTCCTTCACAATGTACGCATGCTTTCAATATATACGATGTAATGATCTTCATAGATGTTACGTCAACAATGCTTAGATGTTTAGAAATTAAGAGGCAACATGAACCATGAAATCACATATCACATAGGTCTTACTCAATTTCATTGATGTTGCAGCACGTATTTCACCTTGTCGACATGCCACGCAGTAATTTGATCTGCATGACAATTTTTCTTTGGTGCGTTACAAAAAAACATTTATGCGATGCAGCCTTAGCGTCCAGTTGTGATCAGGTATATAAATTAAAATCCATAAACGCTACTGTTCCTTCTTCTATTTTAACTTTTCCAGGAAGTACACGTATTAAACATTAAAATCAATTTTTGAAGAAACTTTTGGCCATATTTTTGCCAGAAATTGTGAATATTCGTGCATTTACGCTAGTAAATAACAGTGCCGCCATTTCACGATTCAAAGCCGCGATGTGAGAATAAGGCATGCAGTAGGTGGTTGGAACTCCGGATTGATTCCGACTACCTGCAGTTCTTTAACGTGCACCTATACAAATAGGTTCAGGGGCCTTGTAATTAATTTCAATCAAAATGCTCCGGAAGCCGAACCTGTGCGCTAGAGATTAGCAGCTCGAGACCTGTCCTTCTAAGCCAGTGCGGCAAGTTAATCCTGTGATACTAGAACTGTTTCAACGCCAAAGCATTATGGGCACCATGAAGTGGGAAATCCTGTGACCAGCGCCAACATCCGACAATAACAAGGTGCACATGACCAAGTGATCAGGTCACGTTTCACTGTCAATGAACACGGGCGTCAACCTCAACAAAGAAGTTCACTTTTCCATATCCTATTGTACAGGACTAACCCACTACAAGCTGTGAGATTGCATGACATTAAGAAGCTGTACTTGCAAAATGGGACTAAGTGATGATTTAGGCTGACAATGTGACGTCACATACATGGCCATATAGTTGAGACGCTCAGACATGCCGTCATATTGCGCCAAGGTACCTCTATACACGAGTTTTTGACGCGTTTTCGTACTGTCATAGACGGTATGACAGTGAACCGGGTACGTTTATCAGCTACACTCAGGCACTCTTAGGTTGTCCCGCATTGACTACGCAAGGGGCATAGTCAGTTAAGGTGTGTATCCTAATTTAGCCTTATCCACTGATCAGACTCTAGTGTGCAACCCCTATAGACTGCCTGTTTTCAATGAAAACGCCAGGCCTTGAGCGGAAGGCGTAGCATGGTCGCAGCGAAAGCTATAGAAGACCGGCCATTCAGGGCCTTTTTTAAACACTCATTGGGTAAATACCGCAAGCCCACAAGTTTGATACTCACTAGGTCCTCATTAATAAATTTATTTGGGTAGTAGGCTGGCATTCACTATGCTATTTTTCCCCATTCATCTGAGAACCGTGGTATCCGCTAAACACTAGCTAGAAATATTGTGCTAATAGTTCACGCAGTGGCTGCATACGATGAGGAATTATGGCTGTATTGTGTGTGCGCCACCGTTATTAGGGGAACAAGAACAAGCTTTTTTGATGGGTTTGAGCATTCCACGGGCCACTCGTTACGCTACTCGCATTGTGTGACGACTTGTTGTTCTTTCGCTGTTTTAAAACGCTTTATAAGTCGTATTAACGCGATTGCTTTCCCGACATGAATCCAACCTATAAGGCAAGTTTGACAAGAAACCTCAAGGACCGGTGAAGCTCAGTGGTATAATACTGGGCCTGCACCCAGCGGACCCGGGTTGGAGCCTCGCAGTGTGACTGTTGCTAGGTTTTTTTTCGCACTTCATGCTTTTCTCTGCCAAGAGCCGGTGTAGTAGGGGGATGAAATAAATATAGTTCGAGCCCAAATACAGAAATATCAGGCAGAAGCATACAAAGGAGCAATGGTTTGTTTTCGTGTTATTCGTTTCACTGAAAATGAGCCCTAAAAAGAGCTTTTGGGATGAAAAGCGATACGCACTCTCCAAGTAGATATTGCAAATTGAGTCAAATGACTCCATTTGCACAGACACACAACAAATACCAGCTGCATTTGAAGATTATTACAAAAGCCTGTTGACCACGACTGAGGTTATGGATGACTGTGAAGAAAAAGCTGAATGATTTATTCCTCTAATGCCATGTTGACAGGAAGATGATTAGCTCACTATTCATAGACCCATAACTAAGCAAGAAATAAGATTTTAATCAGTACTTTGCAAAGAAACGAAACTCCAGGCCTAGATGGCCTTAGCGCGGAAGGTTACATTACATAACAAGAACTGCTCATTCCTTTCCTCGAGGAATTCTTTGAAAAGCCTAAGAGCTTGGGGAATTTCCTCCTTCCTTTTATCAGAGCCACACTACTTTGATTCGGAACAGTACCGACAGTGAATATTTAAAAAGAATAACTGTATACTGGTCTATTTTTTTATGTAACGTTGATTATAAGATATTTGCAAAACTCTCCACGAACACGTTTCAAACGGTGATTACTGAATTTGTAGGCGCCCAGCAAACGTGTGGAATAAGAGGCCGCTCTATACAATTAACTATTCATGTAGCGCAATATGTCCTTGAATGCATTGACGTGAGCGTAAATCAGGTAGCTCTTCCTCTGATTTACCTCGCTTGCTTACCGCCTACCTTTTCTTTTTGCCACGACAAGAGTGGCTGAAAACTCGCAATTGGGGGGTTTCTTGAAAGAGATTGTCAAGGCCATGCAGTTTTTGAAAGCCAGATTCACTTTGAAATATCTACACACTCTAGACAGAACGGCACTCACTGCTGGACTTGTCAGCACTCTTTTCCGTGAACCTGTTTACCGACAGCCATATTTATCATATTTATCTCGAACTGGCCATGATATGTTCGAACATGAGCTTAAAATGTGTATACTGCCAACAGCGAAACTGTTTTCTTTAAGCTACACACGTCCACATTATACCTGTAAGGACGCGGCTTCATGAAAAAGGTATATACGTGCGCTGGTCACAAAATTACCGCCTGTGCAACCAGCCTGAAACAATCCAGCGTTGTTTTATTCATTGATTCGATGCGTGTATTTCTGGGACATTCTTAAGACAACCAACAAAATAAAATTTCATATTACAACTTCGGGTGTTAGGTTCCTATTATTCAAAAAGTTTTTTAACAATAATGATCCACACGATTTAATTATTTTATTGGGCCTTTATTCTTTATAAAGGAGCCGAATAATTTACAGACATCCTGAGCCACCTCGGATGACCAAGTCGGTTTTGCGAGAAGAGACAGCCAATGCGCGTTGTGTTGTAAAGACGTTCGACCCTGTTCCGGAGAGGCTAGGACTTCTAGACATGTGTGTTTGTTTACCATACTTTCAAAGGTTCGTTATACTGCATGAAATGGTGACTTGTGTATGTGTGCGTGTGAGCATATCTTCGAAACGATTGATTGCATAGCTATATAAAACATCATTTGATGCATTATTTCCATGCATTAAAGAAAAAACGACGCCGGCAGCGGTGGCGGCGGACAACGCGCGTGACCCGAGTTGGGATCCCATGACAGCTTTCCCTGTAAAAGATGTGCTGCTCAATCCAACAAGGCTCATCAGTTCTTGCTAACTTTTCTGCACAAAAAAAAGTTCGACTTCCCGTTTGCGTATACCTTTCTGCGTTCTTGCTCCATTTTTGTCTATGTCTCCGGGTTTTGTTTGCTTGACACTTCTGTAATATTCGCTTTTCTAACTTCATTTCCTTTGTTCTTTTTCTTCCCGCCTTGAAGAGCTTCAGGGAGGCGTTTCTTCCGCTCATTGCGCCTAACAGTGCTACATGCATCCTTGTTGCGCATTGACATAAATAATATTACCAGTAATATTAATAATAATTTTTATATTATAAGCTGTAATGAAACTGTACCGTGGTGCCACTTGGAGGCGTTTATTATTCTCATACGGCTGTTTGGTTTTCCGCAAACATTTTACAAACATACTCATTGACTATGTCAACTTTTTGTTTCAAAGTCAGACCTAATACACTCGTCTTCCGCTAGTTATTGTATTAGTGATGTCGTCAAGTACACTCTAAAAGTTTTCTTGACGTTTTTGTGAAACTGCTCTGCCTATACAATTTTACCAAAATTGCTCAAGGTACAAATTATTGATATTTGCTTCAGAAGCAAGCATGTATTCTTTGTCAGCATTCGATATGGTTAAAAATGTGGGATCGCAACATGGTTACGATATCACAGAATTTAGAAGTTTATTTTTATCGCGCAGCCGCACAAGTAAAAATAATCTGTGCATAATTTTCTAGGAGAGCTACGTGATCGCGTATAATATGGCAGCAACGTGAATAGTAATATTTAGCCATGCTCTTCTCTTTCATGTAACGATGCTCGGAAAACGTACGGAGTCTTATTGTTTGTACCACTTGACAGCGTTTGCAACGACCTGGTTAAAGAACCCTCCCGCGATCATCCAAACGCGTGTTTCGCAGTACTAGAATTAGCTCATATCATCGTTCTTTAGATACCTTGATGTCACTTTACTCGTAGTAACTTGTCTGCTTGGTCTAGCCCACGTAGTGTCTGTTATCACGGCCGGCAGTACTCGCCCAACAGGGCTAGCACCAAGTCCAGTTAGGAAATTCCTAAATTCAATAGCGATGGAAGTGTACTTGTTCGGTTCTGCGCTATATTTAGATAAATTAGGCCAAAAGAAGTGGGTCGGAATGAAAGAAGTTTGCTCTGCCCACTGTGGTGCGCTTTGGGATCACTACAGGGAGGACGACGATGCATGGTGACGAAGAACAATAGAACACATCTCTTTAATTCACATTATAAGGACCTATAGCAAATAAATATTTCAGACTATCTCCCAGAGTGAGTAAGTGCCAATAATTACAGGAGAATAATCATCGTCGTCTTCATGGCCAACGTTCACGCGAAGAGAAAGCCTCGTGCGACGCACTTTCATGTCGTTCACTGGGCCAACACTTCTGAAGATCCCCGTTGATCCCTCTAACCAAAAGCGTGGCGATCTGCTTAGGCTCTCTTCGACTGCCCGTCAATCTCGACCACTGGAGGAAGAGCCATGCAAGGTTTTGGTCTGGCACCAATTTCTCTGGTAAGCCTAAATGCATTGTCTTGGAGCTGGGGCAAGTCGGTTATCCATCAACTTAGCGTGTGCTAGCGCGGCACATATAAATAAAAAAGATGAAAGATAACAGAGACGTCTCGAAAGGTTAGCGCCTACCTTTTTAAACGTCTCTGTAGTCTTTCCTCTTTTCATATGTGCCACGCTAACTCAAGCTAAGTTCAGGCCGAACTGCATCTTCTTAATGATCGTGTATTGGTAGACGCAGGGACCTTAGTCTTCTTCTGAGGGGTCATGGTTGATTGGTACAATATTCAAGCTCACTCCTAATTTCCATTAACTATGTGATGACACCGTAGTGGCGTGCCTTCATTTTAATCGGGTTTAGTTCAAGCTTCCTACGGTACGGCTTGATATCTACATAAATATAAGTGCTTTGATTATGACGCTCATCTCAAATTCATATGGCCTTGCCCACAGTGACTCGGACAGAAAATGACACGCAGACAGCGCTTCTCTGACCCTTTCGGGATGCACCACACCAATGGATTATGAATTCTGACTCAATAGCCCGACAACGTGCCTTGACGTTCCGTCCAATTTGCGAAATAATAATTTTCCTTAATAACTAGGGGAAGTTCGAGATCTGACTCCGCGAAAATTTTGAGCAATTTACCTTGCCTCGATGTATACGGTAGAATAACTTTTAGTTCTGTTTCTCTTGCCAGTTCTATTTAATTTTCGTTTGAGCCTACACCAAAATGCGATAAAACGTTGGGCGCAATAGATGCGTGTAGCAGCCGCACACCTCCCCCTGATCTTTTAACCCAGAGTGCCCTACCGAGCACAGCAGTGCAGTGTTCCCTCGTCAATGACACGAATGCCTTTTTCAGTGCTGATACAATGACCGATCTTCAAGTTACTGTATCTAATTATTTAAGACACCTGGAACTTTGGCTCCATGAAAACAAGCTTGACTTAAACGCAATTAAAACAAAATATGTTATATTTAGGCCTCCTAATAAGCCTTGCATTACTCTGAAGTTCTCCTTTCATGGCACCACGCTGGAATGTGTTAAAACGCAAAAATTTTGGGGAGTATGGTTTGAGGAAAACATGTCGTGGAATACGCTTGTGCCAAAACTGGTCTCTGAATTAAGCAAAACTGTAGGTTCCATGTAAAGCTATCATACATTGTACCAATATGGCTTAAAAAGGCTATATACTACGCCAATTTCTATTCTAGGTTATTTTACTGCGCCCTAATATGGGCAAAAACGTCTGCTCAGAACCTCAACAAACTAGAGATGTTACAGAAAAAAGTTCTTAGAATATTCGAAAATTTTTATGGGCTTCCTAGCAAGCTACGTACTCATCAGCTCTTTATAAATCATGATCTTATCAGAGCACGTGACCTTTACGCATATAAAGTAATACATTATACTCAGAAAAACAAACTTCATCGGCATTCAGTTGACAGCTCATGCCGATAAACTCTCCGAAATCAACTAAGACCAGTTCTCTTTTCTCACACACGTTACGGAGAATGCCTTCCACACCACCAGATACCAACGGTATTGAACAAATTTTTAAGTGGTATTGGCTTCGAACTGCCTGAACGTAAATTCAAGAAACATGTGCGAAGTATGTTGCTACAGATATAGAAACTGCTCAAATAGCACTAGCTATCTTATGTTATTATGTTTCTTCACATGTTCTTCTTTTGTATAAAAATTGTTGTTTTTACGCATGTCTGTACAAGATTTGTGACCCATGTGAGATTGTGTGTTTGTTTTGTTCACTAAAAGGACAAAAAACCAAGCTTTTATTTCGCCTATGCATATACAGTGAATTACGCGATATTTTTATAAAATGCCTGCTGCTCTTGAAGGGTTCTTGGGCTCTCTTAAGATGTCTCCGACATCTTTTCGCCTAAGGACCTCCGACTTAATGTTGTTGGAAATAAACTTGACTTGACTTGAAACGAACTGCTTATAAGCACTTACTGTGTCTATGTAGTCAGAGGTGCGCACAGAGTTACTCATTAAGCGCAGCTTTTATTCGCAGCGCCCCATCAACCTCTTTATTGGCTGTGTCCAAAATACCACATGATTGACAATGGAGAAATAAATAAAATAAACCCATGACGAGGCTTCTCCCAAAAACCTTTCTTTTGTCGCCCGCTATTTTGTTACACAAGATGGTAAATAAGCTGTCCTCGGTATGAAACATGCGTGGTCTTCAACCGCCATTATCGTGGAAAAACCTGCACAGCTATAACTGAGCCAAACCAAAAAGCAGACTTTCGCCCCCCCTCGTCTTGTAAATAGGGGGGAGGAGGAGAGGGGAAGGGCTTCCCTTTTACACACCTTCATGCGCACGCAACACGGGGTCACAGTCTGGATAACGTGCATTTTCTGATGCTTCTGGATGAATTGTCGTTTGGACAGATACATATATTATGCATATAACTGCTTACATCATTTCTTCCATTAATCGCTACCACTAATTTCTCTACCTAACAAGTCTATATATATAAATTTTATGAAGTCTTAATACCCAAGTGTTCTAAATTTTCCCCTACATCTTTATTTGTTCGAGCGCCAAGCTTTTTTTCTCGCTTTTTATTCGTGAACATTAGGTGCAGAAATCCTGAGGCGGCATCACCTGCCACTTTCTCTCTTAGTATGTTTGTTTCCTGTCATGTGATTGCTCTTATTCTGGGCTCTTAGTTAGGGTAAGACCAAATTTCAGGCAATTTCAGAAGGATCATGAATAAAATTAGGTTGGCTGTAAACTTCCACAGTCATACTTATTTTCTTCCGCCCCATAACGTAATGCTGTAGAGATTGATTTCTTATTAGCTCGCTTGTCCTAATCCACAACCCTCGTAGTGGCTTATCAACGAGCTTCACAGTAATTATCTTGTCTAACTTAGCTAAAGGTTGTTTGGTAATAATATGTCTTCAATAAGTCGGGGCTCAGTTCTATCACTGATTTGTATTGTTTCGGCTACGCCTCGACCAATGATGTGTGCAACACACCCAGGGACCGAAGCCACAACCCTCCGGCACCGGTGGCATGACCGCGGGCCTGCTGTTGACCTGGAGTCGGCCTAGCACGGCTCAAGCACGCACGCAGTTTAGCTTGGTGTGCAAGAAGTGGCGCAAGGAAGGCTATTCGGTCGTCGACACTATCTCCTTCGTTGGTCAGGAGAAAGCGCGTCCCTCCGAGTGGCTGCGACACCGGTAAGCACGAACTTATACAGCATGTTTTTCATGCTCTGTGAAGGATTAAAATACAGGTGTTGGGACGTTATCCTGGAGTTAATCTTGCACCCAGATGCGGATCCATTGCAATTCAGCAGCAAAGAAGCTTCATCCAAATCGTCCTGTTAGCTAAGCAGCCGTTTGCATGGAGGCTGGGAAAATCGGAGCATATCTCACGAAATCACGTTGAACTGACAGTTTCGTCGAAAGCGATCGTCTCGGAATGTGTCCCTGGACACTCCGATGCAATTTATACACTACAGAATGAAGATTAGTTCACACCTGTGACTAGTACTGGTCGCACGACCAAGTTAGTTACAATGTGACTGGTCGCAAAAGGACGCTTTGGTTGCAATGTGAGAGCTTTCACTCAGCCGCATGCTGCTCCATTTTTGAGTGCAGGGATTGCAGTGGCAAACCACTGGACCAATCACCCGCGTAAGAAAATGACGTCATCTAAATTTTGGGGCTGTGTCAATGCTAACTGTATACAAGCAAAGCTGCACACACAAATGCAAACATCCTTCGCCTGAAGTCACTTTTGCTCGCTTGTCGCAGGTGTTAATGGTGTTATGGTTGCCGGAATGGCCCTGGTGCATCAGCTGGCGTTCTTATTTTTTAAGGGCGGAGCACTTTAGTTGACGGCAATTTTGAGCGCAAAAAAAACTCACACTCACAAAAGGAGAGGAAAAAACAGGCGTTACCTTCATCCAACTTTATTTGAGGCATCACGCGCAAATATAACAAGAAAAGCACGCATGCACACACAGTCACTAGCTTATATGTAGTCCAACACGTTTTCACATACAAAAACTTGTCGAAGTATTCAGCTTCCATCATTGAAATCTTCATCGATGTGTCACTGACACACATACCCCTTGCTTCCCGTTATGATATGCTTCAAGCAACTCCCTCGAAATGTTATCCTTACCTCTACCCATAATCTTCGTTTCATAGTTTCGGCTCACGCACCCCGCATGATCCATCATGTGGTCATCGATTCATTGACCCATCTGGCCCATATATGCCTCACCACAGTTCAACGAAATTTCATAAAGAACACCCATGCAGCAAATAATGAACTTCCCGTCATGTTTTTACAGCAAAAGCTGTTGTGAGATCACAACGCGGGTTACGCGCGGCGCCGTAGTTGTCCACCGCCGCCAGTGTCCATAATCGCCATCGCACGAAATAAGAAAAAAACTCAAATAAATATACCAGAAACCAGTGGTGACAGTGGGATAGAAGCCCGAGTATACTGCGTGCCAGCCTAGTATTCTACCGCTGAGCCACGCCGGTGCTTGGCACTCGTTCGCAAACTTGCCCTAGGCAGGCTTGATGTCGGGAAAGGAATCGTGTTAATGCGAGTGATAAAGCATTTTAGAGCAGCAAAAAACAACCAGACCTCACATAATGCGAATCGCGTAACGAGGGTGTCGTCCGATGCTCCAGCACATTAGAAAATATTGTTCTTCATCACATATTAACTGTGTCGTATACTGACTTCAGGCGCCCCGCCGCGGTGGTGTAGTGGAAAGGTACTCGGCTGCTTACCCGCAGGTCGCTGAATAGAATCCCGGCTGCGGCGGCGGCATTTCTGATAAAGGCGGAAATATTGTAGGCCCGTGTGCTCAGATTTGGGTGCACGTTAAAGAACCCCAGGTGGTCGAAATTTCCGGAGCCCTTCAAAACGATGTCTCTCAAAATATTAGGGCAATTTGGGGAAGTTAAATCCCACAAATCAATCAATCAACTCAATTCAGGCGTGATTGTTCATCGTCGTCAGCCACTGAATGCAACACAAAATTCGCACAAACTTCGTTGCAAGTGTTTAGCGTATATCGCGCTTCTCTGAAGAATGACGAAGAATAGCGTAGTGAACGCCGACCTACTACACAACAATTATCATTATTCGTGGCGTAGTGGTTAGCCAGCAAGTGTACTTCTAGCATTTACTCACAGAGTGTTAAGAAAAGGCTCTGAAAAGCTGCTCTTTATGCTATCGCTGGGACTGTTCCACGCAGGCCTTGTAATTTTTTTTCTGGTAATTTTTTTCTAAACCATGAGAAACACGCGACCGCAACAGGGCCAGTTTCTTTGGAGCGGGGCACACCACCCGCGCCTATGATAGTTTTGCCACTTTTTCCCCGTCTTGCGCAACCTTATGAACATACGGCAACACGACAGGCTTGACCGAAGTCCTTTTTGGCACGCTTTTGTAAATGTTTCTTTTTTTGCACCCAAAATTTTTATATTTTTGCACCATATAACCGAATTTCAAGTTTTGTTCAGGGCACTTATAGGGGCCAGGCTATAGTATGCTGTACGTCGCTTGGCGTAACACAGGTGAAAGCATATATTGCATACCTAGCTGTTGCGTATATAGCGCGTGCTCTCATCAAAAAGCATAATTTCCTTTCTCCATTAGCTCTTCAAGTGCTTTGAAGATGATTTTAACGCATTCAAAAATACGTATAGTACTGGCAAGTGCAGAATATTGAGCACACGTTCGTGCCAAAGAGAAGTCTTATTCCTCCTGTTTTTCGAGTGCCTTCATGGCGATCTTAGGTGCTCACATTGCGGTTCTAGCTATGGCAACACGAACAAACAATCCACGTATGAAGATTGAAAGAAGCAGCTGGCGAGAAATAAAGAGAAAGAAAGAGAAGCCCCAGCAAGGTAAATAAAAATAATGGAATTAAACGAAGAACACGGGAAAAAAACGGGAAACTAGATAGAGAAAAAAACCAGAAAGAAAGAAAGAAAACTGAATAGAAACAGAGAAAGCGGCCCATCTCCCACATTCTTTAGGCTTAGAAATACTACGGTAAAGCTGCCTTAACTTTTTTACCGCTTATCTCAAAACAGGATGAGCCCCTGACAAGGTGGTAAGAGCGCGAACTGCATACGGCGTTTTGACTGTTTCTTGCAGCGGAACTGACTAAGCACAATTCTTTTCAATGGAGTGACTGAACGTTCCCTTTAGCGAAGGGGCCTTTTATTACGGCAAAATATCTACGTAGTTCAACCAATGCCGAAAGAAAGTACTCACTAATAAAAAAAGATATCTGGGTTTTTACGTCCCACAACCACGATGCGATTATGAGAACGCCTTAATGAAGTTCACGGGATGTTTAGCCATCCGGTACCCTCCACCGTGCTATGACATCGCACATTACACAGGCCTCTATCATTATGCGTCCATCGAAATGCAAGCGACAAGAACTTGCATGTTCTAGTGGCTGCACGGCGTCCAGGTGATTGGAACTGGTGCGAAGTCAAAAGATGGAGTGTGAAGAGCATGATAAAATTTGTCGCATGTGCTGAAGGTGTGGTGCATAGGATACCGATAGCATAACGTGCTTGCTTCCAATGCAATTCACTGAGTATGTCAAGGTAAATCAATGCATGTTTCTCTCCACTGCTGCTCGATATGACTTGATAGAAGTCTTGTCTTCCATAACATAACCTAATGCATTACCAAGTGTGCTGCAGATTTTCGCTTTCAAGCGCTACAAAGATTTTGACATGCTGCCAATCTATGGTTCAGTAGGTGCTGCTGAAAGGGAAGATTGATTAGCACTAGTCTTCTATTACGAAGGCGTAACATCAGACACGAGGTGTCTTTTACCCGAGTATGACAGATGGAGAGTATAGTAGACCGGATCTATCTTTTGATGTAAGAGGTGCTGGCAGAAAGGAGCCCGTACCAAGTGGTCACCCTTCAAATGCTAAGCGCGATATCGCCGCCTGGAGCATGGTAACTTGCACTAATGATTTCTTTTTTTTTGAAACTGTACTACACTACCCGAACCCCTGTGACTTGTCGGTCCGCTGAGCCCTTATCTGCTGCACGCGCAGCGGAAGCAGAGCGAGGAGAGCTCATGCTCAGTGCACATGCGCGGAACGACCGTCATCATCTAAAAAAATTGGCCCCGTATCTGCACGTTACACCACAAAAGTTGTCGAAAGACGATATTCTTGCGTCTGGAGAGAGTGAACAAAACGTTTATTCGATGTTCTGCACAAGAAAATTGGTAAATGGTATTCTGGAGGCGCTGCGTTAGAGTGCCTCTAGCATGCAGCGGAGGCGAATGAGTGCATCAAGTCACGTCACACATGAGACACGAGCGCTATCTAGCAGTTTTTCTAGAAAACGAGGCGGACGCCGGGCGCACCCGTCTCTGAGGTGATAAGGTGTAGAACGCAAGGCGACGGGTAGGTCGCACCACCGTGTCGTCTTAGCGAAGCGTTGAAAACCCTTGCCGTTTCGTGGAAGCGTTGCATGGCCAGCGCAGCGTTATGAAGGCTACGATCCTCGAAATTACTTATGTATGCCTTTTCTAGTAAAAGATACACATACATATTATTGACGTGTTGTTATGGTGCCTCAAGAATGCACAATAATTGTTTTAATTTACAATCGCACAAGTATCAACGCTGAACCTCGAGCAATATTAGTGGGCACTGCGGATGGAGTCGGCCGTTGGAGTATACTTTGGTCACTTTAGTGCTGTGTAGGGTATCGTTAATGTTGGACCCAATATTTTGCGCCAAAGGTCCCTAAGAAAGTCTTTTGTCTGTAAAAAGCCACAGGGGGCGGAAAAGTGGCTGGCAGATGAAAAGGGGTTTGAGCTGAGCTCGAAGGCCTTTCGGAGGCCAAGCCAGCGATGGGATGCGTTGTCGGTCATGCTAGGCGCGATGAAGCCTTCCTCCGTCCATGCTGCAGAGGCGAGACCACGCCGGTTCGGGGGCGTTGGCTAACGCAAGTCGATGGCTCGTATTCTACGTCGAGTTGCATGTGAGTCCGATTACCTGCTGCTGTGTTTCGCGCTGTCTTTTCTGCCGGCAAGTTCCGCACCGCATGTTCCTTTGACCGCCATACTGCGGGGTTTGTTCTTTCCGAGTTTTCAGTCCTCCTTTGCGCGGTATAGTGATGTGTTGTGCTGGTCCGGAAGGCCGGTTGCAAACTTTTGTGCCGTAAATTAAAGGCGGTTCTTGCTCTGGCTCGGCACGTGTCCTGCAAAGTTTGGCTGACTCACCCACCAGTTTGGCTGACTCACCCGCCTCATGCTTTGATACTAAAATAATCACGATGAGCAGCGAACCAGTTAGTGTCCATCTATTATATTATGTACAATAATGGCCTATATTCTCCGAGGTGGTTTTAAAAGGCAAGCGCCCCTTCAATTTCTGAACTGCGTCATATTGACACAGCAACTAATAAATACGTGCTGCATCAAAACATTTAATGAAGAATTCATTTAGGCGTCTTCATTCCGCCCTGTGTTACTTGAACGCAAGCAGCATATGGTTGTCAACGTGGTTGTGTGCGTGACAGCCGTTGCCACGTAATTTCAGTGCAGTGATGGGATTTATAAGTACCTTCAGTTAAAACATAAAGAAAACCCACAAAGTACAAGCGGACCCGTATTTCAGCCGTGTACAAGCGGACCCGTGTTGCCATTACGTGCTCAACTGGACCCAGCAGCTCTTCGACACTGTGTTCGACATGCCACTGGAGACTTCCCAGTGGGTCGTGATCGGCATGGTGATGCACGCGCGAGCACGCACCCAGTTCCAAAATCCATTCCAGAGTGCTGCCAGTGCCTACACCAGCTGCATCGCCTTCCTGAATGGGAAGGTGAGACAGGTATTTTTACAATGTTTTTGCTGCGGTGTTGCACACTCGCACTATCCAAAAGCCTTTACCTAGCGGCAGCAAATCATCTATATAGCAGTCCTTAGAAGGTTTGTTGAAGTTACGATCCTGGATAACTGCGGGGGGGGGGGGGGGTGAGGTGACTGATTTTTATTTTAAATGAAGAGAGAAGTCGGATATCACACAGGCAAAGAAGTAGGCTGTTGGTTAGGCTAATTGCAAATAAAAAGTGAAAATATAAAATTAGGGAGAGTTCAGAGCATTGCACACACAAATACTGTACGAACCGCACCTGCTTACGTCACGCGCAAAGATTCCAGGTTTGCACTCTTAGTGGGAGCTCGCCTACAAACACTCGAAGCGAATAAAGCCAATAAAGTTCAGATGCCAGATCGTATATAAATAAACATTGTCTCTACATGCATACATTGGTTATTGGGGCCCTGCTGCAATTTGAAGGGTACGTTATTTAGAAGTAGAATGCAGGTAGTAATTAATGCCGAGATGAAAGCAAGAAATGTTATGAAAATTTGTGCAGTAAAACTGATATTATTAGTAATCAACGCTCAAAACTTGAGCAGGCGAAGCCACGAAACGTTGCCTTTCGAATTTCATTTTATCGCTGGATGGATGGATGGATGGATGGATGATGGATGGATGGATGGATGGATGGATGGATGGATGGATGGATGGATGGATGGATGGATGGATGGATGGATGGATGGATGGATGGATGGATGGATGGATGGATGGATGGATGGATGGATGGATGGATGGATGGATGGATGGATGGACGGATGGACGGATGGACGGATGGATGGACGGACGGATGGACGGATGGATGGATGGATGGATGGATGGATGGATGGATGGATGGATGGATGGATGGATGGATGGATGGGGATTGATTGATTGATTGATATAGCTTTACTCTTTAGATCGAGTTGTGGCTAACCCTACCTAGCCGTAATACTTCGTGAACACAAACTAGATGCGAAGTTCTATGAGACAGCGCCATCTATCGTAATGTTCGGGTGATACTTCCCATAATGCCTGACGCAGGACAATGTTAGATTAAGAGGAGCTTCCTTCCTCAAATCTTGCTGTAGTCTGTTGGTGGAAAAACATCGAAAATAATAAAATTGTTGCACTCCGATACTCCCACTATAATATAGTGGTGTTGTTACCTATTCATTGTAAGAGAAGCTCTGATAGCAAAGTGAAGTCGGATGCACTCTACTGAGCACTCGCTACGCCTTGTCAAGACTATACACTAAAGACGATCTGTATTATCTGGGGCATAAATTTTCTTTCGCTCTCGCCCCCTCTATTCAGCGCTACAGTAATCGTCGCATCTTTTGCGCGGCTTTCCTTGCCCACTCAGTTGATACATGGTAAATTATGCATGTCAAGGCAACTTGGGCTTGTCTTCGAGACGTCACTAGAATAGCTCAAACGTAAAGGTGGCTACCCTGAAGGCAAGGAATTCAACACAAGTTCTGCATCAACTGGCACTGGTTTCGTGCGTATGGAAAAGGACAATGCTAATGTGTAGCACGAGGCCATCGCAAAGAGTCACGACTATACCTAGATGTGAAAGGGCACACCTAAATATGAAACAGCACATTTAGGCGAAATGGTCATTTTTCGTACAGCAGATACAACGAAATGGAACTAACTTCAACAAAAACTTAACAAAAAAGCGCACGTATAGAAGAATTAAATGCTGGTCCGGTGCTCTTAATCTTTCGTTCGATACATTCCGTATGTTTCTTGTGTATATAAGGTTTTCCTCAATCATTTCTGTCTTCCTTGAAAATGAACGACCTTGCTCAGTATTTAGTGTTGTATGTCCCAGACATACAAAAATACCGAAAAAGCAGACGTTTTCATTTCGTTATTACTGCGTCGTTGGTTGAGGTCTTTATTTCGGACCACTTCCCGACGGTTTAATTCTCCTGCGAGGCTGCCATGGCCACTCAACATAGCCCGCCGTAACGCAAAACTGCACACGTCCTATATGAAGTGCTAGCAAAACCATTAACGTCGCGCCATCCAAGATCCAGTTATTTGTGTTCGTGACTGACGCGTCATTAGAGGGCCATGCAGAAACACATCTAGAAAAGTGACAAATCGAACCTTAACGACGGACACACTTTTGGAAAAATGGAGGTAACAACTGATGGGGAGCATTCTGTATAAACTGAATGTACCGATTCAGAGGAACGCAAATAGCTGTACTTTTCTGCTACCCAAATGAAATTGCAACTTGTGCCCTTGCAGTATGTTGAAAGAGAAAGAAGCGAAATGCAATTCTCTCTCACGTTGTGTAATCCACAAACATGGCTCACATCGGTTATGACACAAGGCTACGCTTGCAGGAGCTGAGAGAGCAGAACAAGGAGGACGGAGACTCCAGACCTCTTGTCAGCAGCCCTGGGTGCTCCTCAATCCAGCAGGAGGACGCGCCGCACCGAAAAACCACGCACAGGATTGCGTTGTTGGCCGGCGGATCTATCGAATTTTACTGCACCTGACGCACCAGCCATAACGCATGATCAAACACATAGAGCGGCGCGGGGCTGGGCAGGTTGCACGGAACAATGCTGCTCACGCGAGTGCATTCGGGTGTGGATCCTAAGAGTTCCCTTCCCACGGTGAACGTTATAGGAACCTTGCTGGCACTGAACGCGCATTTATTTCTCCTCTTCTGTACTTCTCTTTGTGATTGTATTTCAATGAAAATAACGTGTATTGTCGAAAAAACGGTGGCGTGTAAATTCTCACATTTTGTACACTCTTAATCAGGTTCAGCCTAAATGATGACAATATTTAGGAAAGCAGATGAAAAATGTGCGCTTTCTTAGCTATATTCAACACGTTAAGTGGTAGCTGATTTAGAGTATACATAGTGTCACGACGCAGACACAGCAGAAGTATGATATAGAAGAGCTCACTTTAATTAAATGCAAAGAACCCGTTAAGAGGACCGGGCAAGAACTTCGTTTTCCATTCTTGCTGCGCGAGCTCTTCTCTGCAGGTTGAATGTGGCATTTGCCTCCTTCTAGAAAGAGCATCGTCCCGATGCTCTGTGACAAATTACGCGGTGTATATAGTTGACGTAATTGCATAATACCTGGCTTTCGGCAATATAGCTTGATCCGCACAACGTGTATGGTTTCAGATTTTTGATGGCGAGTTCTTGAGGAACTGTCAGGGATGACCTCATAGTTCACGTCACTTAGGCGCCGTACAACATTGTGGGAACCATAGTGCTTCTTGAGTAACTTTTCAAAAGGCCACGCCGGTGTATAGGGCTCCAGACCCACTATTTCTCGCCTGGTTAATAAGTCACGTATCGGTGTCGCAGGTTACAACGTTGTGCGTCGTAACTCTGTTGCTGGGCGATTCGCACGCATGCAAGCTGCCGCACCTCTTCAGCTTGTTGGGTAAAGGCTTGAGCATTGGTGTCTGTATCGACACAGTCGTGGAGCATAATAGCATCAAGCATTGTCGTCACTTCACAGCCATAAAAAAATTGCCCGCAGCTTCCCTCGGGGGAACACTGAGGAAGATGCGGAGCATATAATTGGTTAACGAGGTGTTAAAGTGCGACTTACTTGGGTCGATGGCTAAATTGGTTAACGTGGTTGTGAAATGGGGTGTTAAATTGCGACTTACTTGGGTCGATGGCTAAATTGGTTAACGTGGTTGTAGGAGGGGGTGTTAAATGAGTGAACACGTACACACGTATGCGAAAGGACGGCGCTGGTCGAAGGGACGTCGATCATTGTGTTTGTGGATTCGTTCGAATTCATTTCACCGCGACCTTGGACGTCGATGCGCCGTACAAACCAACCGACGAGCGGCAACTGAGCGAGCGAGCGCCGACCTTGAGTATATATACAGCGCGACGGCGCATGCACTGTCAGCTGTTGAATGTTCTCGAAGGAGAAGCGCGCGCGCGGCACAGATGGCGACGGCGCGACGGCGCATGCGCTGTCAGCTGTCGAATGTTCTCGAAGGAGAAGCGCGCGCGGCACAGATGGTGGGCGACGACGCGACGGCGTATGCGCGCGCGTCACCTGTCGAATGTTCGAGAAGCGGTGCGGACGGCGCGGACGGTGCACTACAAGGCGCGAGTATAAGATGCTTCCGCATCTAAAAGACTAAATGGCGTGCTTCGGGTAGTTTCCTGCTGCGCCGTATTACAGGCAAACGTCACGTATGATAGAACGTCATCCCAATTTTTATGATCCACGTCGATGTACATACTCAACATATCGTCAATTGTCTTGTTGAGGCGTTCTATTAATCCGAGGGTTTGTGGGTGGTAGGAGGTAGTTTTTTGATGCGCTGTTCCACTAATACAGCCGCTGCAGCCGTGATTTGATCACGCGACTTGCGGGTCAGCTGCTTTACAAACCCATGCGTCCAGTATACAGGGTGTCCCAGGTATTTTTAGCCAGAGTTTAGAAATATGCGGGCACACGCAATTAAGACGCGACCAAATACATGCTGCTCACCGTTGCCAGGAGCTAGTCAGACTATTTTTGTGTTCTAAAATATTGTTTGGTTAGACCTGTTTAATAACTAACTTTTCAAAAAACAAAGATAGATAAAAAATTCAATGAGAAAGTGTCAGATCTGTTTGCAAAACGTTCGAATAGATATTGTTCACCTTTATATATGTTAGGTATTAGTGTTTTGGATAATTACAAATGCCCTCGAAATAAACGAAATATAACGTGACAAATCCGCCCGTGCGCCTGTGCGCACAATCATTCTAGTGCTCTCTGACGTTCCGCGTACGAACGACCATATGCCCGATTGTGCTGTCTCGACAGGCCTGAAACGATGGTGGTGGCTTAGCGACGAACACCTTTTGCTATCAGCCACAAAAACGATAACCACTGCGACTGCTTATCGCTGTCAGTAACCAGTGCAAGGGAAGCGTGTTGTTCGTACGCGGAACGTTAGGGAGCACTAGCATCGTCGCGTGCACTGACGCGCGAGCGGGTTTGTCACGTGGTATTTTTGTGATTCGCGGGCATTTGTTATTAGCAGAAAAACGCTAATACTTAACAGATATAGAGTTCAAAACTATCTATTCGGACGTTTTACAAACCAATCTACAACTTTCTCGTTGAAATTTCTTATTCATATTCGTTCCTTCAAAAGTTATAAAAATAAACAGATCTAATTAATCAACATTTGACAACACAAAAATAAACTAACTCCAGCCAACGGTGAGTAACATGAATTTGGGCGCGTCCTAACTGCGTGTGCCGGCAAATTTTTAACTCTGGCTAAAGTTACCTGGGAAACCTTGTATATACTTCAGATTACAACATAATATATAGCAGTAATAATGCATGGCACAAGCGTACATTGCCAACAGGCGTCAGAACATGCGATTATCATAATGACTTCATGGTTAAAAGCTGGTCACCCTCTACAGCAGAGACACCCGTTACGGTGCCTAATCCCTCAACTTCTACGCAGTGGGTGCATACCTAGTTCGAACAGATTTCATGCAGTGTGTGTATTAAATACGCCCTAAAAACAGAATATTGTTATCACGTTAATAGAAGCATAAGGGTCCCACAATTTTTAGCGCTGTCTTTACATGACCAGTGCCTTCACTAAATTCGACTGATGATGAAGCGTCAGTTTTACAGAGAAATTTGCAGTTAAGAGATAGACATACTTGAGGGTGAAACTCAGATGGTTATTCTCCTGTTGGGGGCTTTGCGCATGCAATCATCGCCTTTTGTTCGTTCCCCTTTTTTTATGTCTCATATTTCCATCAATTAAACAGTTCGCGCTCATAGTGAGTACTACATTAAAAATTATTGTTTTTGTGTGTGCGTGTTTTTTTTGTGTTAAACAAGTTGCAATAGTCAACTTGTCGTATACTCGTGGATCTTTTTACAGTGGTAAAAATGCTCCTTTAACTGTCCAGTTTTCTCGTTTCAATGACAATTTGTGGCACCTGATCGGAACTGAATGGTTCATCCTATCCAGCACGGAAGGAATGCGAATACTGTTGGCGAGAACTTCGCTTGCATGCTGAACCGAAAAATGTTCGCTTTAAAAGCCCTTGCGATGCAATTTTTAGCTGGAATAGGCAGATTGTTTGCAAGAACTCTTCTTCCCAAACGCTGAGCGTTGTGAATATTTATAATTTCCTGGAGTTGCCTACGTAAGAGCAAAGTTGTTGAAGCTTTTATCCAGGAGATCAGTGTACGTCGACATAGCCCAGACAGTCGAGTCATGGCTGAGCCCGCAAATAACTGATCACGAACATCTGAACGATAGCTCTTTTTGACTACAAATAGGCTTGACAGTAGATGGCGAATACGTTGTGGTGTTGAAATATTAACCTAATTCCAAACTTCTATAGAATAATGTATAATAGAGATAAGGAAATAAGGTGTATTAAAATATAGCCTGCTTCGAGTGTGTTATTCGTTTGTGCTACCATACACCTCAAGTCCTGAGACCGAGCTGCAATTTATGTAACTAATAAATTGAATTTAGGGAGAAACATTAAACAGAAACAAAAATGGCCACAAATATTTTGACAATCAAGCACTGGTGCTTACTAGCAAATCTTTCATTCTTCTCGCAACAACACATTTATAGGATGGAAAGGTGGGCTAGTTGGTAATTCATGATGGTTCAGCGAACTGGGAGCGCGGGGGTAAACACAGACACAAAGCAAAAAGGAGGCACACAGCACGAGCGCCTGTGTGCCTTCTCTTTGCTTTTTGTCTTTGTTTACCCCCGCGCTCCTAGTTCGCTGAACACATTTGTAATCCACAACCAGAGACCTTGCGTTTGCATTACAGTAAGGAACATTGTATGCGTAAATTCTATAAAAAAAATTAACAAGCACAATAGCGATGAAGCTGCACTTTATCAATTATGTGCTACATTTCCCTCAAAGTTACGTAAAGTGGAGTGGTTCCTAATGAACACTGGTATCTTTTTTGCTGACCCATGGTTCGTTTGCGGATCTCCACTCTGAAGACGACGCTGGTGACACAGTACGATGGAACACATCATTCCAATTGACAGAGCAACGTCTAGCAGTGCCTAAAATTTTAAAAATAATGTTTATCTGACTCTTGGCCGATCTCTCTGAGTAGGTAACTACAGGTTTTCCCGCTCGATTTAATCCAAGCGCCAGCCAAATTAATCTAGGCGCCAGTCAATTTAATTCAGCCGTCACGGAAATTAATCCAGGTGCCATTCATTTTATTCTAAGTGCCACTGAAATTAATCCAACCGCCAGCCGATTTTACGCAGACGCCAGTGAATTTAATCCTGATGAAATTGTGACTTCAAAACGACCCAGAATTTTCGGGAATGCGTGGAGTGAATAGCTTTAGAGTGAATTTAACAAGGAAAAACCATGAATGAGTCACTAGTAACACAATGTGACTCGAGCGACATTATCACGCCTATCACCCGCGTAAGCACTATTCACACCTTCAACATGCATATCAAAGGAAACGCCGTCCACACAGTAATAACTCTATACTTATTAACTAGGCCAATGATCTCATCACGAGTGACTTAGGTGACGTCCTCACGCATATCACCCACGCACACACTGTCCTAACCTTCCATCATGCATATCAAATGAAACATCTTTGAAAGGGCGGGATCTTGATACCTAAAACTCGGCCAAGTCACCGGATCACCAGTGACTCAGGGGACGTCATCACAAATATCACCCGCGCACGTTATTTACTCGCCGGCCGGCATGCATGCCAAACGAAACGTCTTTGAGAGAGCAATAACGTGGTACCTATGACTCGGCCAACTGACTTGATCACTTGTGATTTAGGTGACGTCATCACGCCTATCACCCACGCACGCAATGTCTAACCTGCCATCATGTATACCAAACGAAACGTCTTTGAGAGGCTAATAAATAGAACGCTGTCAATCTGCCTAGTGAGGTTCTAAATGTAACTCGTAAAATAAAGTGTAGTTTGCACCCCACAGTGTTTCGAGATCCATATTTTGCCGGGTAACATGAATACCGGGCTCCAGTGGTACTTGAAAGCGAAATTTCAGGTTAAATAGCGTTTATATAGGCATCGATTTTGAAAACAGACATTTACAGGCACCTATACGAATTGAGGCTACAACGTCCGAAATAGGCATATATAGGCACTATAAAAGCACTATAAAAGCTCTCCTTGCCCTCTAATTTGTGCTCATGTGTCAAAAGGACACGATAGGAGCGCAAGAAACGAAACAGGCATTTGCGAAAAATCCGGCTATAGTCATAACACTGTATATCCGTAATCAAGCATAGACGCACGTTCTGCCTGCTCCAAAGCTTGCTACAAAAAGATTTGTCTACCACTCCTTCTGCTCAACTAATATTTCATCTGTGAAACAAATCCGTTGTAAAGAGGGCAGTCCCCATGCTTGAGATACATACTATTTCTATTTGCAAATGACCATTTGCTGATGCGCCATTCAATGCTATGCCTGACTCGTGCCTTCCTTTCTACATTCTATGCCACGCCGTTTCTTATAGGTTAGTGTTCTTGGAATAAGCGTGCCTGTTTCGTGCAGAACGCCTGTCCGTTCACAGTAGTGCGGCCTGGCTGCCCGCATTTTCAAGGCATTCTACGAAACACGGGAAGCAAAAAAAAGACGCCTACATCTTCCCACACGACGAGTTGGAATAAGTGCGTCGCAGAGAGGTCAGGGTATCGGTTGAATGCTGCGTAATTGAGTATTGTTAGAAAAATGCTTAATTGTCATTTCGTATTTATTATTCCTATTTATTGAATGAGGAGAAGCGTCGCCCTCAACGAGTGGTGGGACGCTGATGTTCGGTTGTACCCCACTGCTGCTTGAAGGTACTGTTGCTTATGTAAAGACGCCTTTGACTGAATTCGAAACGCGCGATCTGGTGCCTACATATACCGGTTAGCGGGTGAACGGCTGTGCAGCACGAGAAGTCAGTTTTTTACTAGCAGACGCTATCTGCAATGGCCTTCAAGTTAATGTTCTCTCAGTGACGTTTCGTTTGATATTTATGAAGGCACGTGAGAGAGTGCTTGCATGAGTGTTAGTCGTGATGACGTCACGTAAGTCACTAGTGATCAAGTCGGTTGGCCGAGTCATAAGTATGACATTATTGCTCTCTTACAGACGTTTCGTTCGATATGCATGAGGACAAGTTAGGACAGCGCGTGCGTGTGTGATAGACGTGATGACGTCACGTGAGTCACTAGTAATCACGTTGCTAGGCCTAGTGAGAGCGTTGGTGTTATTACTCTCTCAAAGACGTTTCGTTTGATATTCATGAAGGCAGGTTACAGAGTTCTTGCGTTGGTGTCAGGCGTGATGGCGTCACGCGAGTCACTAGCGATCACGTCACTAGGCCAAGTGGCAGCATTCGAATTATTACACTCTCAAAGACGTTTCGTTTGATATTCATGAAGACAGGTTAGGACACCGCGTGCGTGTGTGATAGGCGTGATGACGTCACGTGAGTCACTAGTGATGACAACACGAGGCCTAATGACAGCGTTCAAGTTATTACTCTCTCAAAGACGTTTTGTTTGATATGCATAAAGACAGGTTAGGACACCACGTGCGTGTGTGATAGGCGTAATGATGTCACGTGAGTCACTAGTGATGACGTCAC
This sequence comes from Rhipicephalus annulatus, assembly GCA_013436015.1. Taxonomy (NCBI): domain Eukaryota; kingdom Metazoa; phylum Arthropoda; class Arachnida; order Ixodida; family Ixodidae; genus Rhipicephalus; species Rhipicephalus annulatus. Next base: position 57,104 of record WOVY01005507.1, read on the forward strand.
TAGGCCTAGTGACATCGTTCAAGTTATTACCCCCTCAGAGACGTTTTGTTTAATATGCATGAAGGCACATTAGAGAGTGCTTGCGTGAGTCTTAGGTGAAATGACGTCACGCTAGTCACTAGTGATGACATCACTGAACTGTGTGACAACGTTCAAGTTATTACTCTCTCAAAGACGTTTCGTTTGATATGCATGAAGACAGGTTAGGACACCGCGTGCGTGTGTGATAGGCGTGATGACGTCACGTGACTCACTAGTGAAGACGTCACTAGGCCTAGTGACAGCGTTCAAGTTATTACTCTCTCAAAGACGTTTCGTTTGATATGCATGAAGACAGGTTAGGACACCACGTGCGTGTGTGATAGGCGTAATGACGTCACGTGAGTCACTAGTGAGGAGGTCACTAGGCCTAGTAACATCGTTCAAGTTATTTTCCATTCAAAGACGTTTTGTTTGATTTGCATGAAGGCACATTAGAGAGTGCATGATCTTTAGGTGAGATGACGTCATGCAAGTCACTAGTGATGACGTCACTGAGTCTAGTGACAGCGTTCAAGTTATTACTCTCTCAAAGACGTTTCGTTTGATATGTATGAAGACAGGTTTGGACACTGCGTGTGTGTGTGATAGGCATGATGACGTCACGTGAGTCACTAGTGATGACGTCTCTAGGCCTAGTGACATCGTTCAAGTTATTACCCTCTCAAAGACGTTTTGTTTGATATGCATGAAGGCACATTAGAAAGTGCTTGCGTCAGTCTAAGGTGAAATGACGTCACGCTAGTCACTAGTGATGACATCACTGAACCGTGTGACAACGTTCAAGTTATTACTCTCTCAAAGACGTTTCGTTTGATATGTATGAAGACAGGTTAGGACACCGCGTGCGTGTGTGATAGGCGTGATGACGTCACGTGACTCACTAGTGAAGACGTCACTAGGCCTAGTGACAGCGTTATATTTATTAGCCTCTCAAAGACGTTTCATTTGGTATACATGATGGCAGGTTAGACATTGCATGCGTGGGTGATAGGCGTGATGACGTCACCTAAATCACAAGTGATCAAGTCAGTTGGCTGAGTCATAGGTACCACGTTATTGCTCTCTCAAAGACGTTTCGTTTGGCATGCATGCCGGCAGACGAGTAAATAACGTGCGCGGGTGATATTTGTGATGACGTCCCCTGAGTCACTGGTGATCCGGTGACTTGGCCGAGTTTTAGGTATCAAGATCCCACCCTTTCAAAGATGTTTCATTTGATATGCATGATGGAAGGTTAGGACAGTGTGTGCGTGGGTGATATGCGTGAGGACGTCACCTAAGTCACTCGTGATGAGATCATTGGCCTGGTTAATAAGTATCAAGTTATTACTGTGTGGGTGGCGTTTCCTTCGATATGCATGTCGAAGATGTGAATAGTGCTTACGCGGGTGATAGGCGTGATAAAGTCGCGCGAGTCACATTGTGTCACTTGTGACTCATTCATGGTTTTTCCTGTTAAATTCACTCAAAGCTATTCACTCAACGCATTCCCGAAAATTCTGGGTCGTTTTGAAGTCACAATGTCATCAGGATTAAATTCGCTGGCGTCCGGATTAAATCGGCTGGCGGTTGGATTAATTTCAGTGGCACTTGGATTAAAATGAATGGCACCTGGATTAATTTCATTTCATTTCATTTCATTTTATTACCTTAAAGGTCCCCAGGGGGACATTACATAAGGGGTGGGGTTACAAAAAACGTACAAAAAAGCCATGAATTAGCTTGAAAAATGGCTTGTGACGCTATGCATAAATGTTGATGGACAGGTGATTGCTGCAATATGGTGGGGGAGGTCATTCCAGTCTTTTGCTGCACGAAGAAAAAATGAGGCAGCAAAAGTAACGGTGCGGGAACGTTGACGGGCAACTTGAAAGACATGGCCAACGCGATATGACCTGCGAAATGGGGGGGAAATGTAAGGTTCGATTGCAAGTGGACTGTGAAAAAGTTTATGAAACAAGCAAAGGGTGGCAATGCGGCGGCGGGAAGATAGAGGGGACAGGCCAATTTCTTCTTTTAAAGATGACACGCTAATGTGATAGGCATATGAGGAATGAATGAATCTAGTAGCACGGTTTTGAAGTGATTCGAGTGCAGCAATGAGATACGCGTGTTGTGGGCTCCAAATTGACGATGCATATTCAAGCTTGCTTCTTACGAGGGACTGATATGCTAATAATTTTACATGGCGGGGATGTGTTGCGCAGATGACGTTTTAGGAAGCCGAGAGTACGATTAGCAGCTGCGATGATAGTCCGGATGTGCTCAGCCCAAGTTAGGTCACTGCACAAAGTTAGGCCAAGGTATTTGCAGGATTGCACAAGTTGAACAGGAGTGTTAGAGATTACGTAGGAAGTGGTGAGCGGGTTATGGCGACGCTGAAACGACACAAGTTTACATTTGTTAGGATTAAGTTCCATTTGCCACCGTTCACACCAACGCTCCACTTGGTTAATGTCACTTTGGAGGCTAATTTGATCACATACATTCGTTACTGTGTGGTACAAAACGCAGTCATCAGCAAACATGCGTATGTTGCAAGTTAATTTCGTTGGTAGGTCATTAATATATATTAGAAATAACAAGGGGCCAAGGACGGAACCCTGAGGGACACCTGATGTAACTGGAATAAAGTTGGAGAGCTGATCATTTACAAGGACAGATTGGGAACGGTTATGTAAGAATTCTTGGATCCAGATTAAGACTGCGGGATGTAAGTTTAAGTGGGAGAGTTTCAGTAACAGGCGTTTGTGAGGTACCTTATCAAATGCTTTGGTGAAATCTAGAAATATGGCGTCGGTTTGAAGGTTATTATCGAGATTGGAATGAAGGTCATGAACAAAAAGTGCTAGTTGAGTTTCGCATGAAAACCCTTTTCGGAAGCCGTGTTGTGCAGGATGAAAAAAATTAACCTTGTCAAGAAAACTGATAATGTGAGTGAATATGACGTGTTCCATGATTTTGCAAGGCACTGAAGTTAATGAGATGGGACGATAATTTAGAGGCGAATTTTTGTTACCAGCTTTGAAGACTGGAATGACCTTCCCTTTTTTCCAATCGTCGGGCAGTTGGCCTGTGACAAGTGACTGCGAAAACAATAAACATAAATATTCGGCACAGACATCTACAGTGTTTTTGAGGAATTTGGTGTTAATATTGTCTACACCCGCGGAGGACGACAGCTTTAGGTTGTTAATTATAGATATTATACCAGACACGGAAAATGTGATGGGTGGCATCAAGAGTTCGATAGTGGAAGTCGGCATGTAAAATGAAATGTCTGTTTCTTTTGTGAACACTGATCCAAATGCGCTATTAAAGATGTTTGCACAATCAACGTCACTTACAGGTCTGCCGGCATCGTTGGTGAAGTTAGTAGACTGCGTGGGGTGAGGGTTGATTATTTCAAAAAACTTGCGTGGATCACTTTTTAGAATGGTCGGCAAGTTATAGTTATAGAAAGAGTGTTTTGCTTCGCATATCTTTCCTAGGTAGTCATGTTCGGCTACATAGTATTTTTCCCATGCGCATTGGCTTCCCTTCTGTTTGGCTGAACGAAAGAGGCGTTTCTTTTTGTTTTCTAGGCGTTTTAATGTTTTGGTGAACCAGGGCTTCTGAGTGTTGGTCTGGAAATTGAATGTGGGTATATGTTTTCTCACAAGATAATCCACTTTGTCCGCAAATAATTTCCAGCTATCTTGCACTGCTCTATTTTGGAAAAATGATTCGAAAGATGGAAAGAAAGAGCGGAGTTCATCAATGATAGCTGTGTAGTTTCCTTTGTCATAAAGACGTATAGTTTTTTTACTTTTCTGACGAGACACCGGTTTGAACGTAAACTCAGCATGAATTACCTTGTGATCGCTAATTTCTGGAAGATATGTAATGGACGAAAGGCTGTCAGGGTGATTTGTTAGTATTAGGTCAAGGGTATTGGCGCACGTTTGAGTTACGCGAGTTGGTTCAGTTACAAGTTGGGTTAAGTTAAAGTTGAGGCACACATCAAGAAAGTCGTGCGCTTCGGGTTCTCCTGACGTCAAAGTAACTTGGTTTACCCAGTCAATGAGAGGATGATTGAAATCCCCAAAAAGAAGAATGCGGGCGTTAGGGTATGCAGTAGTTAAATGATTTAACGTGTCGTTAAGCTTACTAGCAAAGTCGGGAGTGCTGTGGGGAGGTCTATAACAGGCACCAATTAAAACAGTTTCAGGAGTAGCATGGCAAAGAAGCCAAATAATTTCGAGGTCAGTCTGAATGTTAAGCGCATTACAAGAAATATCTTTGCTGATTGCAATAGCCACGCCCCCGCCTCGTCTGTCTATACGGTCCTTGCGAAACACTGTAAAATTTGGAAGGTCTGTAAGAACTTCATGGTCGCTAATGTCACTGTATAGCCATGTTTCTGATAAAACTAGTATGTTGCTGCTCGACGAGGAAACAAGATTAGAAATGACGTCTCGCTTTGGAAGAAAACTGCGTATATTAGTGAAAATAACTGATAGCGAAAGTAGTGGGCAGGGGGTGGATCTGGGGCCATGAGGCGCGTTTGGATTGTGAGGAACTAGCTATAGTAATTCTTTAACGGTTTGTGACGATTCCTCAAATATGTAGCGTTTCTTGCCCATGCGTAGTGTTTTGAAGGTCAACATAAATGGACATGACTGGGACCTAGCGAAAGCGATAAGATGCCTGCGAGCAGTTCGAACTGTTGCGGAAAAGTCTTCGCCAACGCTGTAACCGGTGTTTTTAAGTTTGCGGGCCGTTTGAAAGAATCTTGTCCTTTGTTTTAAAAGTATTGAATTTTACAATTATCGGCCTTACTTTGCCCGCAGCGTGACGGCCAAGACGATGTGCTCTGTCTATATCTTTTGATTCAATATTCAGTTCCATGTGATCAGCACAAAGAGCAATGACTAATTTTTCCGGTTCAGTGAAATGTTCGGAAGGGTTAGTTTCGGGAATGCCATAGAATATTAAGTTGTTTCTACGGGAGCGATTTTCAGAGTCGTCCACTCGGGCTGATAAGCTGTCTATCTGGTGGGACATCTGAAGTGTGGCAGCCTTTAGGCTGTCCATTTCAACTTTAAGAGATGAAAGGGACTTGAAGTGATTCTCAAGATCTGCTATTCGTTTACCTAAGTCTGTTATTACTTTATCCGTTGATTGCAACTGATTCTTCAACTCTTTTAGTTCGGTGAGAACGGTGGATTGACCAGCGGATAATTTTTTTAATTCGGTAGCAACTTCTTGAATGGTACTAGGTCCGGGGTTTGTTTCAACGTCACCGGCTTGCAGCAACAAGGAATAAATGACACTCGCGCATTCAGCGGCAATGGCAATGCAACACTGTGGGCTCGGAGACTGTACCAAAAAGTAATTACTAGATTTTTTAGCGAATAGACTGTGTGAATTACTGACCTGCATGGCAAAGGCAAACGGATTAGTGAACTGCGCTGTTGCACAGTCACCGAGCCCACAGAGCGCAGGCGGACGGTGTTGGTCTTTTATAGGCGAGGCAGTGGCTGATGTCGGTGGCGATGCTGTTTTCCACGATGAAACCAGGTATTTAGGAGGACAGGAAAGGTTGAGGGGTGGCGCTTCCATGCACGCTGAAGCGTGAACGAAGTGGCGTGTCCAGTTGCCCGCGCCGGTCCCGCAACTGTGAGTCGCTAGGATCAGCGAGGCTGCAGATTGGGGCAGCACAGGTCCAGAAAGCATGACTGCGGCGATGAGGGCGTAGGTCTGCATGGCAAAGGCAAACGGATTAGTGAACTGCGCTGTTGCACAGTCACCGAGCCCACAGAGCGCAGGCGGACGGTGTTGGTCTTTTATAGGCGAGGCAGTGGCTGATGTCGGTGGCGATGCTGTTTTCCACGATGAAACCAGGTATTTAGGAGGACAGGAAAGGTTGAGGGGTGGCGCTTCCATGCACGCTGAAGCGTGAACGAAGTGGCGTGTCCAGTTGCCCGCGCCGGTCCCGCAACTGTGAGTCGCTAGGATCAGCGAGGCTGCAGATTGGGGCAGCACAGGTCCAGAAAGCATGACTGCGGCGATGAGGGCGTAGGTCTGCATGGCAAAGGCAAACGGATTAGTGAACTGCGCTGTTGCACAGTCACCGAGCCCACCAATTTGAGTGGCGGCTGGAATAAAGTGACTGGCGTCTAGATTAATTTGGCTGGCGCTTGGATTAAATTGAGCGGGAAAACCTGTAGGTTCCATTCGGGCCAGTGTCATTATCACCATCATCGTGATCACTGTGCACGTGCAGAGAGAGCCTCGTGGCACGGAACATTCTGTCGTTCGTTGGACCATCGCGTCTGGCCAGAGGATCTCGTTGTTCCCGCTTGTCGAGAGGGTCACGTTCTGCTTCAGGCTCTCTTCGACTGCCAATCAATCTCGACCACCAGTGGTCTACGACGAGGAAGAAGAGCCATCCAAGGTTTCGGTACAACGCCCGTTTCTCCGGTAAGCTGCAATATTTTTCTTGGTTACCTTGTATTTGTAAATGAAGGGGCCGTAGTCTTTTTTCTGAGTGGTTGCAGTTCGTCAGTGCAATATTCAAGCTCACTGTAAATCGGCATTGGCGATGAAATGGCCGAGTAGAACTGTGGCTTCATTATTACTGGATTGACTTCGTGCCTCAAGAGGCCCTTATTACACCGCTCGCCGGGTCTCCATTAGTTTTCGTCATGTTTCACGCTCCCATGTGGGACATACTATAATAATTTTCATTCATTCTTTCTCGCTATATTTTAAACTATTCTGAGACGTTTCAGGTGAAGAAATAACCTAACAGAGGCCCGTATACGTGAGAGAAGTTGTGGCAAGCTTTTACGCGCGTTTAAACTGGCAAAGCACATCATCGTCTTATTTCAGCAGCCTCCAATACTGAACGTGTCAGCAACTCGCATTTTTTCAAACACAATTGTGTGCCACAGCAAGGCTTCATATCAAAACAGATACGTGCATTGAGTTGCGTTCTGGCAAATTCATATGGCGTAGCGTACCATGATATCGAAGGAGGAGGACACACCCGCAGCCCTTCTCTCTCCCAGTCGTGATGCGATATGCGGTACGTATTATGGATTCTAACCATCCAGCCCTACAACGTGCTTTAGCGTTCCATCGAATATGCCAGGCATTCGCTTTCCACAAAGATACCGGAAAGCCGAGATCTCATTGCGCCAAGATGTGAGAAGTTTAAAATATCTGGAGCTGCACGAAACCCAAAAGAAGATGATAGATTGCGACAAAAAATACGTAAACAGAAGTTTCAACTTCCATTGCAGCGCCTACCCCTCTTTCTGTTGGTTGTGTGCAAAGCAAAAGACCGCATGTCTTACAACGAATAAAAAAATAAAATGAACCAATGATCATCTTCTGCCAATGACTTGGCTTTGGTCTCCAGCTGTCGTGAGGCAAAGATGGTGAATAAACAGTCTTCAGAATGCAACCGCCGCCATTATCGTCGAAAATTTGCGAAACCATAGATGAGTAAACGTATGGCGAGGCCTTCGCACCCGCCCTCATATGTTATTTTTTAGACGGGTGGGGGGGGGATCGTATTTTTTGTCTTCCTTGTGCGCGCACACGAAATGGACTTGGTGTGTAGTTAACGTACATTCTCTCATCCCCCTTAATCGATGAGGACTCCCACAGACGCATGAATTGCGCAAGTAAATATTAAGTTATTTCTTCTAATAATAACACCCACTTATTTTTTGCGAACATGAACTATATCGTATAAATCGACATTGAATAGTGTTATTGCTCATCAATCTTCTACGTTTTTTCTATTACCCTAATTTTTTTTCAGACCCCTACTTTTTTTCTTATTGCTCGTTATTCGAAAAGAATAGATTGATAAATTTTGAGGTGGCATTGATTGCCGCTTCTTCTTTGCATTTTCCTTTATAGTATTTTTTCACCGACTCTGGGCTCAGTCACGGCAAGGAAGACTTTTTGGGAATTTTAGATGTCGGTTATTGTTCCTGCCTTTCCTTTCCATTTACATCTGCATCTTAAAAATTTAATCAGCAAAATGAGGTTCAGAGTAAACTTACACATTCGAACCAATTTTGTTCCACTCTTTAACGTAACGCTGTAGAACTAGAAATGTTATTAGCGCGTTTGTCATCTTCTACCAACTTCGTAGTGCTGCATTGGCGACCTTCACAGTCATAAACACGTTCTATTTACAGAAATGTAGTTTTGGTAATACCACTTCGTCAGTAAAACGGTGCTGAGGTTTGTCAGCTCTGTACTGTCTCAGCCAAACCTTGACCGATGATGTTTGCAACACTCGCAGGGGTCGAAGCTTCAGCCCATTCGCACCTCTGGCACCGCCACGGGCTTGTTATCGGCGCGGTGTCCACTCAGCGCGTCTCAGGCACGCACGCAGTCTAACTTGGTACACAAGAAGTGGCGAAGTGAGGGCTACTCGGTCATCGGCACTGTCTTCTTCGTTGGTCTGGACAAAGCGGGCAGCTGAGAGTGGCTGCAATATCGGTAAGCAGGCGCTAATACATGATCTTTCCCACGCACCATGATGGATTAAAATACAGGCGTTTGAACGTTATCCTCTAGTTCGTTTTGCACCCATTTGCGCACTCACTAGAGAGTAGCAGTCGGCAAGCTTCACCGGAACTTCGCTGTTAACTAAGAAGTCGATTGCATGGAGGCTGAGGATATCGGAACATATCTCATGAAATCTTGCAAAGGCGTCGGTTTCAGTGAAAGTACTTATCTCGAACTGCGCCCTTCGACACTCCGCCAATTTATACATTTCATAATGAGAATACTATGACATCGCGACTAGCACAGGTGGCACGATAAAACTAGTCACAATGCGACTGGTCTCAATTGGTCGCTTTGGTTGCTAAGCGACTCCTTTGGCTCCAGCATTCGTCGCTCAGTTTTTCAGCAGCGCGAGTGCAGTCACTAACCTTTGAACCAATCACACATTCAGAGACACGACGGCTGCTTACTTACAGGACTGTCGCAATGACAATCATATATGAGCAGACCTGAATGCTTTGTGGCTACGAGTAGCAAGTCGTATAAGTGCGAACATGCATTTGTTGGCTGGAGTCGCTTTTGGGTCACCGGTCACAGGTGTGAATGGTCCTTGTGGTTTTGAAAAGGCGTCGGTGCGTCGGGTGGCTTCCTTCTTTCTTAAGAATGATTACTTTATGGGGCTAGGTTGTCGTATGCTGTCGTTGTAGCTTGGCGCAATGGAGGCAAAACTATACCTATATAGCTGTAGCAGAATGATTGCGCGCTCGCGCCAAAGACAAGTCTTTTTTCTTGTGTTCTGCGAGAGCGTTGATGATGACTTTGACGCATTTATATAGCTATACCGCAGTTGAAACCTAGCTAGACCATAGTGACATAGCTAGACCGTAGCTCATACCTAGCTAGACCATAGTTACATAGCTAGACCGTAGTTCATACCTAGCTAGACCATAGTTACATAGCTAGACCGCAGTTCATACCTAGCTAGACCATAGTTACATAGCTAGACAGTAGTTTGACACATTTAACATAGCTAGACCGTAGTTCAATGATTTGCGCGGGACGAACGATGGGTTTAATTTGAGGCGCCGGACGTGAACAGAGAAGGGCGCTGGCATCTAGAGGAATAGGCTGGGTGCACCGCACCTCACGTATCGAGGAACGCAGGGTTCCATGGTACCTGCGAGTGCACAACAAGGGTCGCTCACCGGTGTCCCTGCCATGCTCGGTGCGCATCCCACAAGAATGCTCGCAAAATAAGCCTCGCTGCCCGCACAATGTATAACAATAACAACGTCAACCACTGCTCCACCACAGTATTTGCCACACTCAGCGCCTCACCCCTTATCATGTGCGGGACCGCTCATTCGGCACACTCCAAACGCTTACTGTGCTCACTACCATAGTGAATGGTAGCACTTTAAGCCTACACTCATGCCAAAGAGAAGTCCTGTTCGTTTGCTGTTCGAGGCCTTAATTATGACATAAAGTGCGGACATAGCTGCTATGGCCAGGGTAACACGACTATGTAAACAACGTATAAAAATTGAAAGAGGAAGCAAGAGAGCAATAGAAAGTGGGGAGGGAGGGGAATTAAGAACAAAATGGATAAGAAAATATAAGTAAAGATGAATGTGAAAACAGAAGAAACAAGAAAAGAGAACAAGAATGAAAGCGAGGAGAAAAGAGAGAAAATTGAAGAAAAACTCCTGCGCTTCTTTCACGCCTGCCACCACTCAGCTGTAGCGCCTATGATTCTGTTTCTCCGCTCATCTTAAGACAGGACGCGTGTCTGAGCAGGTGGTATGCCTTTTACAATGCCTTGGGACTGTTTCGTGAAGCACAAGTGACTAAACCCAACTCCGCTCCATGTAATGGTCGTACATCCCTAATAGTGGCACACCTTTTTTTTATTTTTAGCCAAATTTTGCACGTAGTTTTACCACTCCACGAGAAAAAGTGCACACTAAGTGAAAAAGCTATGTTGATATCCGGGCATTTAACTTCCCAAAACCACATTGTGGTAATAAGGAATGCCGGAGTGGAGGGCAGCAGAAATTTTATCCTCCCGGTGTTCTTAAACGTCGAATGACATCACACAGTGTAAAGGCCTCTAGCATTTCGCCTCCATCGAAAAGCAAACCGCGTGGCCAAATGTGATCATTGTTTTAGAGTTATTCAATTAGGACCCGATATATTCCCCCGTAACGTCGACGCGCGCGACGCTGAGCGCCGTGAATCTACGCTAGCAAGACGCGAGTACAATGACGCCAGGCGCGATTCGGCGGCAGCGGAAGCGAAATGCGCAATGCTTCATTTCGCGCCAATGAAGTTACTCAGAAAGCACCACGTTTGCCCAAAGTGTGTCTCTCTGCGTTACGGAGGAACACTTCAAGTACACTCTAGCAAAGGGACGCCTGGCACGCTCATATGCGCATGCGTCAAGCCAGGGTACGCGGCGCATGCCTGTGATATAGTGTATAGAATGCGTATATCTGCGGCTGGCGTGGCATAGGGCGAACGAGTATTTACTGTGTTTCAAGCGCTGGTTTTATTATAGCTGTAAGGGTGAAGGGTGCACATGCTATAAAAAAGAGTTTGCATTTTACCTGTGCGTATTATTTCGAAGTGATGAAATAATGATAGCCAAATGTTTGTAGATGTGCAAAATAACGAGGTTTCACCCAACAAACCACAAATCAGGCTCTCGCAAGCTCGTCCCAATCAGCCAGTCGAGAGCACTCTAAGCTAACTTAACTTTGACATGCACACCATGTCGATGGTTTCATTCCTGAAGAAGGCGGCCGCATTTGGAGGTATTCACGGGCACTCCAGGTGCAATAAAGGAACCCATAAATAATCTGGAGTTCACCCACCAAGGCGACATTCATAATAGTCAGTTCGAAGCTTCAGAGCCTTGCGATTTAGCTGAACAAAACGTTCACACCACCGTATGCAACGCTTACAGCATTCATTTCCTGAACATGTATAGGTCAGCAAGAAGCGACTGCCAACTGGCTTGTTCAAATGGCTCCACGCGAGCAAATCAAACAGAACCAGTGAAAAGTCGAAAGAAGGAGTGTAAGGGCAAAAGAGATTCGTTGCATGTGCTGAAAGTGTCATTTATAGAATATGGTTGCCGCGTAGCCTAACGCGCTTTCTTCTAATGCAAGTGGATCAGCACGACAAGGTAAATCCAGTCCCACTTCCACACTGTCACTCGGTACGTCGCGCTAGAAGTCTGGTCTCGCATTGCATAGTCTGATGAATTACAAAGTGTGCAGGCTTTCGCCTTCTAGTGCTACAGAGGGTAAGGGTAAGTAAGCAGGGGCAGCAAAAAGGGGAGATTGGCACGAGTGTCTGGTTGCCAGAGCGAGAAAATTACTGAAGGAAGGCGTGGGAGCGGGCTAGTTGGTATTCGATGTCTTAAACAGCTGAACAGCAAAAAAGGGTAACAGTTAACAAAGGTAACAATGAGGACAAGCGCTTTCGAGAAAATTAGACACGTGGCGTCTTTTTCCTGAGCCTGACACAGAGAGAGTAGGAGACGGGATCAATCTCTTGAAACCGGAGGTGCCGGCAGAAAGCATCCCATCACAAGTGGTCACCTTAAATATGCTAAGCGCGATTTCACTGCCGAGATAATCATTGACTCGCGGCAATGATTTTTTTTTTGCAGCTGTACTACACAACTCGACTCCTTATGGTTAGATACAGAGAGGATCACTAGGGACAGCGATGCCCTCAGTGTTGATCTAGAAGTGTGTATTTAAGGGCCCCAGTGTGCTCGAGGGCAACAGATACACACGTGCTGCGTCCGAACTATGTGACACAAACGCCCTGCATCTCGCCATGCACAGTGGCATACCTTTAGGTGTCACTATTGTGCCCGCGCGTTACTTCATCGCAAATAGGGTGCCGTACAGCTTCCACGCGTTTTTTTTTCATAATAATCTGGGCAACGTGATTTCAGCTCAGCTGAAGTAATTAATGGGCAATGACGCTGCAGTCGGCTCAAGTTTTATAACGAAGCAATCTAGCAGAGAATATATATAATCGTTTTTTGCCGCAGCTGTTCACCGGAATTACACCGTAGCCTTGGACTTCGTCCACCCCGAGCCCGGGGACCCGTGCTTCAACACCTCCAGCACGTTTTCGGCAACTCCGCCCAACGGCGCTGCGACAGTGTGCATGATGTGCTACTCCAAACCTTCCAGCGGGTTGTGACAAACATGGCGATCCCCGCACGAACAGCCACCCAGTTCCAGAATCCGAGCCAGCATGCCGTAAAGGACTACACCAGCTGCTTCGCCGTCTTGAACATCAAGAAAATACAGGTGATTCTACAATGCTTTTGCAACGGCATTGCACGTACATGCCCGCTCCCTAATAGCCTTTTGCGTGCGGCAAGCAATTATAAGTGGTGTCTTTATAGAAGGTCTGAAGAAGGCACAACGCATGGCATTAGCGGTGAAGGCCGCTGATCCTTATCAGGAAAGAAATGAAGGGAGGTGTGGAGTAACACAAAAGCAAATGAGTATAGATGGCGGTTAGGCTAGCTGGAGCTAATGAATGCAAACCTAAAACCTGCGGTACTCCAAAAAATCGTGGAGACAAACACTGTACACACCAGGTGCGCCCTTCTCGAGCACAATTTTTCACGCTATATTTTTAAATGGCCCATTCCGCAGAAATTCAAGCATCGGCGTCATTGGTTACGAGCAAAGAATCATCTTGTTAGTGATTGAAAACTTTTTAAACATGCAAATGAAATAAAAGCTAAATGTGTCTACTTCTCAGTGTGGCTCGATCCCGGGTTGTTCGCTTGGCAAGCTGGTGTTTCACCACACAGCAGCGCTTGTGCTTGTGAATGCAGAGAAAAATTACTTCCTTTGCTTGGAAATGGACAAGGGACTGAAAGGAACTTTCATGCTTCACAAACGCGCGCATCTTGTAGGCATGCTTCACAACACAACATGAAATGGGGCAGTAATAACAACATGCGCACATCGCCATCGAGCGTGAGAACATGTGATTTTAATTATGACTTTATAGTTAAAGCCAGTCAACCACTACGTAATGCACGCACGTTACTGCGTCTATTGCATTACGACATGTATAGTAATTGCATAGCAAGCTCGACCCGATTTCATGCAGTAAGTGCTTAAAGTTTAGGTACTGGATATCGCTATCGCATTCAACTCGCCAAAGGCGTAGCTAAAGAGTCCCCCCAAGGTTCGTATATTTAGCGGAAGCTCGCCTTCAGACGTACGAAGCGGATCACGTTCACATGACGAACCACATATAAATGCACATGCGCTCCACTTGTGTATTTCGCTCAAGTGATGGACTGGGTCACGGCTGCGCAGAAATGACCACGGTGTTCCGGTATATTTTCTAAAGCCGGCATCGCAAATGCCTTCTGCGATTTGATTTGCATTCTGAACACCTGTGTTTTTTTCATACTTTCCAAGTTTCGTGGTCAACCTAAGACAGACTTATGCTAGGATCTAAACTCCTAAAACATATAAAACAATGCTTTACGGACTACGATTGATAACAACAAGTTGAATAAACACTTACGTAAGCATCACTAGCGGAGTTGTGCTGTTTCAAGACAACTAAAACAAACAAACAAAAATTTACTTCAGTGAGCAACTTCATTATTCTGCTCGGGCTAAAGCATTAAAATATAAAATAATCACTCATATACTAACACTAAAATACAGTGATGTTCTGTGAAAAATTCCAAGTGAGAGAAAAGTTCTGACAGCGCTGTGAAGTCGGATTTACTTTTATCAGGCCTCGTGAAGACTGGACACTGAAAATGATCTGCCTTATCTATTTTCTCTTTCTCTCTTTTTGCGCTTGATTTATTATCGCATCTATTGCGCACCTCTCCTTGCTCATTGAGTGTGTACATGGCAAATTATGTGTGTCAAATCAACCTCGGCTTGTTGGCAGATGACGCCACTGCAATAGCGCAAACTTAAGGAAGTTTACGCAGAACTCAAGATAGATAACAGAAGCGCTGCATGAACTGCCAGTCACTTTCTGCGCATTTAGAAGCAAAACCTAAATGCATGATACGAGGCTATAGTATTTGATTCACAAACATACTGAGACGTTATAAAGCAGATTTAAGCGAAGTGAAGTTCATGTTTCGTAAGGCCCAGGCATAAAAATAGAATTGATTCTTACGATAACTCGGCAAAAAAGACACGTATAAAATAAATGAAGGTTGGCCCTGTGTGCTCAGTCTTTCGTCCTATATAATGCGCATAATACTTGTGTATATATTGTTTTCCTCCACCAATTATTGTCTCACTTGATTATATACGACCTCTTTCAGTATTTAGTCTAGTATATCACAGGCAAAAAAATCGCGAAAATGTAGGCGACTTCATTTTGTTCTTTTTGCGCGCCTTTTGTCAGCACGTCTTTGAATGAACTCTTTCTTTATGACCAGTTGCTGTCGGCTTCGCTCATGCGAGGCTGTTGTGGCCACACAGTATAGCCCGTGGTAAAACAGACCTGTACACGCCATAAAAAATATTAAGTGCTTAACGTCGCATCACCCGAGAACCAGTGCCTTGTGTTTGCAATTGCATCCATCGGAGTACTTTTATAGGCTTACAGAAACACCCAAAAGTGAGATGGCGAAACTTGACAACACTCGCATTGCCGAGATAGAGGGAAGAATTGGCACGCAGCATTCTACATAAACAGAATGAATCTATATACTAAGGAACAAAAAAAGCCCTATAGTTTCCTGCAACCCTAAGGAAGTGAAACCAGTGCTCATGCAGAATGTTGAAAGAGAAAAAGAAGAGAAATGCTAATCACTCTCGCAATGTGACCTCAATGACCACGTGTCACTTTATTTATGATACAAGGATAAACGCTTGCAGGAGCTGAGAGAGCAAGGAGGACCGGGACTCCAGAACTCTCTTCGAAAGCCCTGGGTGCTCCGGAATCCAGCAGGAGGACGCGTCACGCCCAACAACCACGCACGAGATCTCGTGTTTGCGCGGCCACGTGTTCAAATTCCCCCGCACCTGATGAACTACTTTCCTCCCGACATTAGGAAAGGGATCGGGTGGCACACGGCTTGGAAGGTGGCAGATGCTGCTTAAGCCATTGAATTTGCACGTGGATCATAATCGTTTTTTTCGGGCAGTAGATGTTAAACGCACTCGACACGTGTAATTTCCTTCATTTTTTAATGTTTTCCTTGGTTTTCAGTTGGTGGTGGTGCGTCTTCTGTGGTGGTGCGTTTTGGATATGTGCGCAGCTGTGATACAATGGAAGACCAATGTGCAGCGGTAAATTGGACCCAGTACCATGTGCAAAGTGCATCTTACGTGCCATGGTACCACTATGCTCCACCTGCATCGTTTTACCAGCAGCAGTAGGCGCAATATTCCTATATTTAGGTCGGGCCTCAAGAAGGCTACGGAGTTTATCAACCGCAGTGTTGGGACTACCATACCCATGCGTGGCCAGACACTTCCGGTCAAGCCAGCAAGCAAGCAGCACCAGCGGTGGGCAACACGATGGAGAGATCAGAAAGTGAAGATTGTGTCCTTGATGAGTGTCATGGCCATCTGCCCATGGACATTTCACCATTGTCAATTCCTGTGCTGAGCATTTCAACGAAATCGCCCACCATATGTGCTGGTTCTGATCTGAAAAGCGATATTCTGTATTCCATCCCGACAAAACCATCAATGTTGACGACTATGCAGTTTTCTCCCATTAAGATATCCAAGACATCCGCACCAGTGCTGTCACTATTGGCAAATTGCAATGCTTGCGTGAAGAAAATGTTGGCGCAAGCCAGAAGAACAAAAGTTCCTGTAAAGAAACCGTGCACTTGTCCAATAGAGCTAGGTAAGGCTATTGACTGGCAGAAAAAGTCTGGTAGTTCATCAAGGTATTAACCACCCTAGGTGCAGAACTTCGAGTGTGATTCAATAATGAAGCGTGGGACTAAAACACTAACTATGAATTGTGTGGCAGAAGAACCCCGAAAGCGTGTGGTGGTCCAACGAGTGAATGGTGTGGCTAGGCTCATTACTTGTAGGCTAGGCCTACATTAATTAGCTCTCCGGCTATTCCGGAAAGCTTTAGGCGTTATTGAGCACGTGAATGCGCTGGTTATTGTGCGTGCGCTATATTTTCATTCTATGCACTCGTTGAATCAACGGGGGGATGACGTTTTTATGGGAACGGCGACTACGTCTGTGGTCGCCGTTCCCATACCGCCGCTCATGTAATACGGCTATGTGACACATATGACTGAAAGAAAGTTTCGTGACGTACACGAAACGATTTTCAGGTTAGTTTTGTCATGACCGGACACTAATGTTCGTGAGGCCTTCGTGACTCCTATGCCAATTTTGGACTACACGGAGGCAATGTGGTAACTACGAGACGTAGGTAACTACGAGATGTGGTAACTAAGACGTAGAGAACCAGATGAGTAGAAAAGTAGATAAAATGATCAAAGTACTTTTGGTTCTCTGAAAAGTGCTTCGCATTTTAAAATTTCGCATTAAAAATTTATTTTATGATAAAATATATAATGTTGGGGAGGCCACCATCGACATATTTGCATAAGGGAGAAAGTTGTGAGATAATGTATGAAAACGTCGCGTGTAATACTACTACATGCATAATACGCGCATATGTGTGGTCCCAGTGCATGCTGCGTGAAACTATCGTTTTTTTACACTTTTGAACAAATTAACAAATTATCTGTGTATCAAAAGTAACTATAAAGTGTAAGTGGCGTCGACAAAGGCAAGTTCTCTTAATATTATTATAATATATATATGTATATAGATGTGTGTGTGTGTGTGTGTGTGTGTGTGTGTGCGTGTGTGTGTGTGTGTGTGTGTGTGTGTGTGTGTGTGTGTGTGTGTGTGTGTGTGTGTGTGTGTGTGTGTGTGTGTGTGTGTGTCACCGCCGAAGAGTAGGGTGGGTTTGCCCCCTTCACTCGCGAAAGAGTGTGTAGGACACTGCTAATTATTATGGTCATGTTAGGGCTGATAAAGCTTAGAAACGAATTAAGGTATCGTTCACTACGAGTGCAATCTGATCAAGACGAAGCCTCTATTGGGCAAGCTGGTCTTATTAAACTAATTACAACCATTAGGATATATTCAGACGAGCTTGGACTAAAATGTGTTTAAATTTATATCAAGCCTCAGATAGGCAAATTCGGCTGGCGAATAAGCCTAATTAAGCTATTATTCGTGTTATGGTAACTATGCTGCTTTAACCTGTCATTTCCAAGTCAATCGAAATAGAAGCCGATTTTTCCTTGGCAATTCTCGTAGTTTACGATGTGATCACGGGATCCCTTCATGCATCGGCCAGAGAATGCGCGTGTGCCTATCTATAGAGAAACCAAAATCAGACGAATGCCGACTGGCTCTGCTTAGCCCCAGCCTTGAGAAATTCTGTGTAAGATCCACAAATTTTTTTCAATAAGCTCTACTTTGCAGATCTCTCCTTCATAATTTTCACATTTTTCCAACGTATACAGTGTAATAACCTTCATAGATGTTACGTAAGCAATATTTAGAAATTTATAAAACGAAGAGGCAACATGCAGCATGCAATCACATAAATCATCAGTATTATTCAATTCAATTCGTCTTGCAGCACGAATTCCGCCTTGTCAACATGACACGTAGTAATTGTTCTGCATGGCAATTTTTCGTTCGTTCGTTACAAAAAGCATAAATGTGCTGCAGCATTAGCACGCAGTTTTGATCAGGTATTTTAAAGTATAATCAATAAATGCTACTGTCCCTTCTTCTTTTGTAACTTTTATATAACGTACAGATATTAGACATTGAACTGAATATTTGAAGAAAATTTAGGTCATATTTCTGTCAGGAAATGTGATATTCGCGCATTTTCACTAGTAATTAACAAGTACTGGAGTTTCACGAGCCAGAGCCACGTGGTTGGAACTCTGGAATAATTTTTACTTACAGTAGTTCTTTACCGTGCACCCATTTGTGTTTGTATGTACTTTGACAAAAAAAAGCGTTTATTGCCAAAAAGCTCGTCGGATAGTTTCTTTCGTATATAAGACATGGGATACACGCGTCGCGCGGGCTGCATGCAGCCAGCCGATGTTTCTCTAGCGGGATGCAGCTGCGCAAGCAATAAAATGTGTGTAAAATATATTGCGATTAAAAAATATTTCTTCTAGTATAGGCGACAGGGATGAAGCTTGTCTCAAGCATATTTGTGAGGCACCCCACGTGATTGGTATATGTTGAAACATAAGCGTGGAGCAATATCTTTACTTCACAATTGTTATTATAATTTGAGTCAAGCTGGAAGTCGGTATCATTATTTTTCACGAATCCTGATGCCAAATATACTTCAGAAATGATTTTTGTTAAATGGCCGCTTAAAGTGACATTTTGTTTACCAACTTCTTCCCACCTCATCAACCTTCTTCACTCTCCCAATCCTTGCGAGGCTAAGTTTCAGGACTGCGGCTCGCTGGTCGAGGCGACTTTGTCGCTAATATTTTGAAGCTATATATTTATGCTTAGCCGGGTACAAACCCGAAAAAATGACTTCGTGCTTGCGTTTGATCTTCGAACTCAGCCCACGCTTGTTCCTTCTTTTCCTGCTCGCACGATCTTCGAGCTGGCGCGCGCAGAGTCCTAGACTCTGATCATGCGGCTTCCGTGCATGAAATGGGAAGGGAAATGCGTATAGCGTACCACTTCTTGTCGAATAGTTGCACCGAAGCGCGGGGCATCTCTGAGGGCATGCATTCCACTGCATGCAGTTGCTGCTATCGCACGACAATCATAGTTTAACCGCGTTTAACCATAGAACTCTCAATTTGAGCCAAAGATAAGTGAAAACAGCTACTCGTCATTAATAAGATCTGCTGAATTTAATTATCAATACTGATGTATATCATGAAATATAAAGAGAATATACTGTATCCCGAAGAAGCTACTAGTTTAAAATTATTAGGAGGTCAGCCTGTCCGAGATTCCCATATTTAATATAGCGGGGAAAGGACAAATGTTTGAACAAGTATTGTTTTTACTGCGCTGTCAAACATTCCCATAGGAGCTGTTTTTTCGCGCCACCGGCTTCGTTATACGCGCATCCAATTTAGAAGCCGTAATCTGCAACAATAATTTCGTTGTGCACATCTCTAAGTAGGGCGACATGTACCCACCAAAGAGAGAAAGGATAAACTTTTAATAATAACAAATGCACACTGAGCCTTGCTTGGGTGGGGCCCTCAGTCCAGGGCTTCATTGCCTTGCGTGATCCTGTGAGCCCGCTGGGTCAGCTGCTGCTGTTTCTGCCGGCGTAAGCTGAACAGTGCAGACTCCCAAGAGGAAGGAGTGGGGTTGTGAATAGGAGGAACGCCCTGTGGGGCAGAGCATTCCCACGTGGAGTGGTACACCGTTGGTACGGATCCACAGAAGGGGCAGTAGACGGGAAGAGAGTCGCATGAAAGCACTTTAGCATATAGAAGCAAGGAAAAGAATTGGTCTGTAGTTGCCGCCAAGCGACAGCGTCTGCTCTGTTAAGTGAAGGATGAGGGGGAGGATACGTATAACGGCTCTGTCGGTAGTACTCCAGCGTAGTGGCTCTGTTTCAGTTTAGTGGCTCTGTCGATGCGTCGTCTGGATTGGATAGCTCTTTCTATGGTGCCTGGCCGGTCAGCTCTCAGGCAACCGCATGAACGCATTCATTACCAAGAAAAGAGGCGTGTACAAGAGTCCAGGCGATACGCACAGGACGTAATGCAGACAGTGAGACAGAAGAGAGGATATTGTGTGTATTTGCAGCCACAAGTCCTTGAGCAAAAGCATGGCAAGCAGCTTGTGAATCTGTTACAATAGTGACAGGGGAGTCATGTGACAGTGTCGTTGTGTGAACAATTGCCAGAGCGAGAGCACCCTCCTTTGGCAAACCACTGTCTGTAGTGCGAAGTGTGGCAGACGCCACAAAGGCGTCTGTGTCATCTATCACGGCTAAACACATGGCTGATTTGTCTGGGTAGCGTGCCGCATCAGTGTAAAGGACTTTTAAGTCTGTGGTTCCATCACCAAAGACGCGTGTGATAGCCTGAACTTGGGCACGTCGATGAATAGTGTGGCGGGAACGATTCATATTGCGTGGAATTGGAGGCACTTTGATGATTGCGCGGACAGTATAAGCAAGTTTATGTCGTGGTACCTGTGCGGGTTTTTTGGGGAATCGGGTAGCCAAGACGAGCCAAGATGGCACAGCCCTGACGGGTCTGCCTAAGCCGTTAGAGCTGACTGTTGTGGTATGCCTCGATGAGTTCTATTGCGGTGTTGTGTTCATTTAGATGTCGGAGGCATTGTGCAGATGCGTGTGGAGACAATCCAAGAGGCGCGATCACAGCTGTCCGTAGAAGGATCTCTATTTTTTTATTTGAGCTAGTGTGAGGTTGTGGAAGGGAAAGTGATAGGTGAGCCGACTAACTATGACTGCTTGTACTAAGCGGAGGACATCCTTCTCACAGAGGCGTCTCCTGCGATCGGTGATGCGTTTGATCATGTGTGTAATTTATCTGCTGAGCCAGCAGGTTACTAGTGTGCGAGGCCTTGCCGTCGGACTGAAAGTAGAGGCCTAAAATGCGAATTCGAGGTACCATTGAGATAGGACGGCCATCAAGAAACAGCGAAATGTCAGGAGAATCAGTGATTTTGCGGCGCCGCTTGTATACCAATAACAACTCCAATTTAATCCAGTTGTGTAAGGAAGTATTTCTTTTGCGTGTATGTAAAGAAATTTCATTAGAACACAACGAAAACCTGAAAACATTTCGCCTTAGGTCGGAGATAAAACGAAGGGAACACTGCTGAGAACACAAATTACGCTATTTCCGTCAAGCTTCTGTATTGTACGGGTGAACTTTACATGCTGACAACTCTTGTTCAACAGAAACTGTTTATCATTACCAATACTTACCGTAATAACCCTTTTCATAGGTTAAACACGATTATTATTGATATTGTCATAATCATCACCACCATCTCAAACATTCATGGCGACGCTTGCTAACGGTACTGAGCATTTTCAGCATCATCATTTGTTTCCGCCATCATATGCGCCTTATCCCTCATGTTCAAGGCTATCATCATCCGCATTGTAAACACCATTCATGGCCTGTTCGCTTGCACACAGTGCTGCTTAAACATAGTCCTGATTATCTTTATCATCATTTATTATCATTAACAAAGCGTTCCTTGTTGCGTTAATACTGAATGCTTTCATTATCAGCAGCAGCACATTTCAACAGGTCGTTGCTTGTTGACGGCTCTGCTTCAACGCGCTAATCTTCGGTGCTCTCCTTTTTTGACCATTTGCTTCCGCTATTCAAGTCGAAATTCGTAGCATGTATGTCTTCATCGCCTGATCTATGTCCAAAATAAAGCAAATAAATTCTAAATTTAACGCGCAGGGCCTCACTTCTCAAACCATGGCTGTTCAGAGGGTCCACGAGGGCCCTGACCATCCCGAGTATAGTCAGGTGACGCCTAGTTAACTCGTGTTCATTGCGGACCTATTAACGGTTTTTCACTCACTCACTCACTCACATACATTGTAAAAGTCTTATTTACCTATAATGCACATACAGTTCTGAGTAGAACCACTCGCAACTGAAGTGGCTCTAGAACTATTCGGTGTTTTATCAGCTTCATACACGAACTTGCCTGGAGGTCACAAACGTTCAAGCCGCAGCGCCAACTCACCTTACAAAACTTTGGTGGTTTAAGGGGAACATGATTTACATGAAAACAAAACTTTTCTCTTTTTTAATGAAATTGGATAATTTAAAGACTCTTATGATTTTAGGGTGAAGTTAATAAAATAATTGCCGGCATACAACTAAACGAACGACTTGAGAAAAACGCTATTTTTCTGTGCGCACGTAATGCTTTTGGTTAACAGAAGTTGGTACATAAATGTTTCTATATAAAATTTTGAATAGATAGCAACATTTCTTATGAATTTTTTGATTGAAAATCCCGTGACGTACGTTATCAAACACTTTCCTCCTGACACGTGTGGCATATACCCATAAACTATGGGTCTCTGTATGCATGTATGAGCCAGAGATGATTGACAGTTTCTTTCTACACAAGCGTTGCTTCGGCTCATTGTGCCTACCAATGCTACATGCATCCTTGTTGCGCATTGACATAAATAATATTGCCACTAATATTAATAATTATACTATAATAAATGCTGTAATCAAACTGTACCGTGGTGCCACTTGAAGGCGTTTATTATTCTCATAAAGCTGTTTGGTTTTCCCCAAACAATTTACAAACATACTCAAGGTCTATGTGAACTTTTTGTTTAAAGTAAGACCTAATACATTCGTCTTCCTCTACTTATAGTATTGGTGGTGTCGTCAAGTATACTATAAAAGTTTTCTTGACGTTTTTGTGAAACTGCTCTGCCTATAAAATTTAACCAAAATTGTTCAAGGTACAAACTATTGATATTAGCTTCAGAACACAAGCATGTATTCTTTGTCAGCATTCGATATGGTTAAAAATATGGGATCGCAGCATGGTTGCAACATCAAAAATTTTAGAAGTTTTTTTATCGCACAGCCGCACAAGTAAAAATAATCGGTGCATAATTTTCTTGGAGAGCTTCGTGATGGCGTAATTTTAAGGCAGCAACATGCATAGTAATATTTCACCATGCTCTTCTTTTTCATGTAACGTTGCTTTCACTCGGAAAACGTACGTAGTCTTATTATTTGTACCGCTTGCCAGCGTTTGCAACGACCTCCTTAAAGACCCATCCCACGATCATCCAAGCGCGTGTTTAGCAGTACCAGAATTAGCTATCATCGTTCTTCAGATATCTTGATATCACTTTACTAATTACAACTTGTCTGCTTGGTCTAGCCCACGTATAGTGTTTGTTATCACGCCCAGCAGTACTGGCCCAACAGGGCTACACCAAAACCACTTAGTAAATTCCTAAATGCAATATCGATGAAAGTGTACTTGTTCGGTTGTGCGCTATATTTAGATCAATTATGCCAAAAGAAGTGGGTCTGAATGAAATCATTTTGCTCTGCTCACTGTGGTGTGCTTTTGGATTACCACAAGGAGGACGACGATGCATGGTGACGAAGAACAATAGAACACATCTCTTTGATTCACATTATAAGGACCTATAGCAAATAAATATTTCAGACTATCTTCCAGAGTGAGTAAGTGCCAATAATTACAGGAGAATAATCATCGTCGTCTTCATGGCCAACGTTCACGCGAAGAGAAAGCCTCGTGCGACGCACTTTCATGTCGTTCACTGGGCCAACACTTCTGAAGATCCCCGTTGATCCCTCTAACCAAAAGCGTGGCGATCTGCTTAGGCTCTCTTCGACTGCCCGTCAATCTCGACCACTGGTCTACGGCAAGGAAGAGCCATGCAAGGTTTTGGTTCAACACCCGTTTTCTGGTAAGCCTAACTGCACTGTGTTGGGGCTCGGGCGAGTCGGTTATCCATCAAGTTAGCATGTGTTAGCGCGGCACATATAAAAAGAAAAGATGGAAGACAACGGAGACGTCTCGAAAGGTTAGCGCCTACCTTTCTAAACGTGTCTGTCGTCTTTCCTCTTTTCTTTTCATATGTGCCGTGCTAACACAAGCTAAGTTCAAGCCGATCTGCATCTTCTTCATGATCGTGTATTGGTAGACGCGGGAACCGTGGTCTTTTTCTGAGGGGTCACAGTTGATTGGTACAATATCGAAGCTGACTCCTAATTTCCATTAACTATGTAATGGCACCGTAGTAGCGTGGCTTCATTTTAATCGGGTTTAGTTCATGCTTCCCACGGCACGGCCTCATATGAACATAAATGTAAGTGCTTTGACTATAGCGTTCAGTCAAATTCATATGGCCTTGCTCACCGCGACTCGAACAGAAAACGACACGCAGAAAGCGCTTCTCTGAACCTTTCGTGATGCACCACACAAATGGATTATGAATTCTGACTGAATAGCCCGAAAACGTGCCTTGACGTTCCGTCAAATTTGCGAAATAATAATTTTCCTTAACTAGGGGAAGCCCGAAATCTCACTCCACGAAAGATTTGAGCAATTGACCTTGCCTCGATGTGTACGGTAGAATAGCTTTTACTTCTTTTTCTCTTGCCAGTTCTATTTATTTTCGTTTGAGCCTACACTGAGATGCGATAAAACGTTGTGTACAATAGATGCGTGTAGCAGCCGCACACCTCCCCCTGATCTTCTAACTCAGAGTGCGCTACCGAGCCCAGAAGTGCAGTGTGGCCCCGTCAAACCAACTGCTTATAAGCACTTGCTGTCTCTATGTTGTCAGAGGCGCGCACAGGGTCACTCATTAGGCGCCGCTTTTCATCGCAGCGCCCCATCCACCTCTTTATTGGATGTGTCCGAAATACCACACCATTGACAATGGAGAAATAAATAAAATGAACCCATGACGAGGCTTATCCCAATAACCTTTCTTTTGTCGCCCGCTGTTTTGTTACATAGACGGTAAATAAGCTGTCCTCGGTATAAAACATTCATGACCTTTCGGCGCCATTATCGTCGAAGAACCGGCTCAACTATAAATCAGTCCACGTAAAGAGCAGATTTTTGCGCTCCCTCCCCCTTGTCTTGTAAATTGGGGGGGAGGAAGGGGGGCTTCCCTTTTACACACCCTCGTGCGCACGCAACACACTCACAGTCTGAGGTTAACGTGCATTTTCTTATCCTTCTGAATGAATTGCCGTTTGGACAGATCCATATATTATGCAAATAACTGCTTACATCATTTCTTCTAATAATCGCTACTACTAATTTCTCTACCTAACTAGTCTATATGTACCAACTTTGGGAAGTGTTAATACCCAAGTGTTCTAAATTTTCCCTTACATCTTTACTTGTTCGAGCGCCCAGCTTTTTTTCTCGTTCGTTATTCACTCTAAGCCAAAAGGGAGCAACAGGGGTATAGGGGTTGCTCCTTTCAGGGAGCAATTGCATTGCCACTCCCATTACTCCCCTAAAAGGAGTAACTGCAGAGGGAGGAACCGTTGCTCTCCTTTCAGTTCCTCTTTCGGGGGATGAACAGTTACTCCCTCCAGTTCCTCTCTGCGGACCAACAGTTACTCCCACCAGTTGCTCCCTGCAGACTGGCCATTACTCTCACCAGTTGCTCTTCTAAGAGCAACAGTTACTCTTTACCGTTCTTCCCACGTGTTCGCAGTTACTCTCTGAAAACCAGCTGCACATGCTTCCAGTTACTCCTTGGGAAAATGACTATTTATCTTGAGTATGCTTGTCACACGCTTAACACATGGCGAGAGCTCCTTGAAAGAGCACTGCTTGGGGGCTTCTAACACAAAAAGTGGACAATATTGAAAGGAAAATGAATGCTTTATTGTTCTTTTTATGAGGCGACGTGTGAGCACACGTAAAAGTAGACTTCGCCACACCACAGCCAGCACTAAACAAGCACCACAATAGATCAAAGGTTTTCTGCGTCATCCGTGGAAAAACAATCTTGAATTTCTAGCATATGGCAGTCTGTGTCATTATTGGTGAGACAAGGACAACACCTCCAATGCTGAAGGACTCAAGTTTCGCAGCTGGTGTTTCCATCAGGCTAGCACAGCGGAATGTCACCACAGGCATATGTGAAGCATCTCATTGCTGCAAGAAAAAAAATAGAAGTGTGAGGTGAAACATGCCAGAATCAATACATAACAATGAGTCACACACACTGCAGCAGCGCTTACATTCTAGGATGTCTACTGCAAAACGAAATGTGAAAAAAAGGAAGGTTCGGCCAAACGTTACTTGGCAAGCCATATAAATGCTGATGTGGTAGACTCTTTTCACATGATGTCTCAGACAGCAATATTCTGGAAGAAAATGTGCAGCACCTCAAAAGGCATATTTGTAGCAGTTAAAGTTCCCCATAGGTTCAGTTAACTTGTTTTCTATGCACAGATGAGTGACATTTCTATGAGCCCATTCACCAATGGGCATTCTAAGTGAGATCATGTGTGTGGCAAATGACACGTACCGTCCGCTCATGTTAAAATACTTATATAGCTCGTGCACATAGTTGCTCTCCATTCTACTGTTCTATCATACGCTGCTGCGTCTTGAATTGTGCAATACCTGTAGGCACAAGCCAAGCATGCAAAGCCTGCTTGAAAGCGACCATTTGCAGAGGCTACATGATAATCTTCAGTATATTTCTTGTACCTGACGCAAACGGCTGGACAAAACTATAGACAAATAAATGTAGACCGTGCTACCTTCAAAAAATGCTTTAAATTTAGTAAACTAGGGTGCATTTGTTCACTCGGTTGACGAGTTACAGCCACGAGATATGTGAACGAAGCAATATATCTTAAGGCATGCACAGATATTCTGATTCTTTGTTAGGCAGTGTCACAGATAGCTTGCCAATACATATATATCTGAGAGCAACAAGATGTGAAGCTTTTATTAGTTCAACGTCTTGTTGGTTCACAGCCAAACAGGTTACTGCTCTGTTAGACAAATTGGAATAAGCGCAGCGTGGTTTCCAAAAAAAGCATTATTAGAAGTTAGCTCCCGGTGTGAATGTCTGCTTATTTATTTTGTACTGCCTTCTACATGTGCCACAAAGACATTTGTTGAGGATGTGCTACCAGTCAAGCCAAGATCGCATACTTGGTCAATGTGATGGAAATACAAACATTAGAAACACTGCCACCTCTAGTAATAGCATAACACTTCAGAATCTTGGAACAGCAAGGAGGTGCACAAGAAAGTTAAGCCCACTCTTGCAGAACTTT
Organism: Rhipicephalus annulatus; assembly: GCA_013436015.1. Taxonomy (NCBI): domain Eukaryota; kingdom Metazoa; phylum Arthropoda; class Arachnida; order Ixodida; family Ixodidae; genus Rhipicephalus; species Rhipicephalus annulatus. The sequence goes on from WOVY01005507.1 coordinate 84,540, forward strand.
GAACACGAATTTTTCAGAGTGGGGGAGGTCAACATGCTGTGGCACTTTTAAACCCATTAAACATCTGCAGAAAACAGGGTAAAGGCAAGTCAAGAAACGCTGTTATGAAGGCCTGCGCATGGACAGCTTTGTGAATCTAGGCCCAAGTGTTATGCTTTGTGCAAGCCAAAATCCATGTAAATAGGGAAAGCGCACTTTTAGGAGCACCAGCGTAAACAAATCTTGGCAGTTGGCTTTCTAGTACAAACAGCAATCCCTGCAATGAAAACATAAACATTTTATCTTAACGGTAACAGTGTGAGCACACACACGGGCCAGCGAAGCCATGTCAAATTTTCAGTGCCAGTGTAACCATGTGGCATGATAAACTATTCTCTGGCCAACACATGCACAGTTTGCCCCTAAAAAGCGATGCTTTCATGTACGTAGTACAAAAAGTCTGCACTTACCAAAATTCACTTGATTTCTGTACTTTAGCATGGTTGGGAGCATCTTTATCTGCAGTTTTACCAAATTTGTGTCATATCCCAAAAAAAAAGGTAGTAAAAGACATGCATCAAATATTGTTTCATTTGGTAGCAGTGAAGTCAGGTTAAGAACAGCCAAGTGGGAATCAGCCTAATTATGTGCATGCGGCAAATCCCAAACGGCGTTATTAAGGTTGTCGAAATTTTCGTCGATTGGTATTAACGTCGATATGTGACTTCAACAGCATGCCAAGTTTTCACAGCGCATAAAGATTTCATGATGCAGAATAATGACAACGCTAACGAGAACATACAGCATTTATGATTCTCTTTTACAATATTCAGTTTTGCGATGGTTTTGCATGACTAAAGAAATCTGAAAGATTTGGGTCATTCCTCCTCCAATTGTTCTGTCCATATGTAAATTGCTCGCTTGATGGTGCGCTTTAAAAATAGTACGTTCAGCGCAGAGGTGAAGCAAGTGACGCAGTAAAGTGGGCAGATTTTTTTTTGAGGCGTGCGGGGAGTGGGGGGGGGGGGATGGTCCGCTTATCTGAATTGGAGGCCGGGCAAACGAATATGGTCGTCATTATGGGCTCCCTACGATCGGCCTAAGAAATTCTGTGCGCAACCGCCTGGCTATGCCATTGAAGTGATGCGACAATGATTTGTTCACTTACTGATTTACATACACTTTACAGCTCTAAAAAATGCGGCCCAAGGCCCCAACACTCAGCCGTTAACGTTACATAAAGCGAATGGTAGAAAAGTGCCAGTATGAAGGCAGCTACAACCCCGCCCCAATGTTTTTTCAAGCAAGGTAGTGTTGCGGAAATGAACTTTTAACTGCAAAAGTACACTTGCACTGCAGTGGTGACCGGGGAAGCAAGAGGGTATGCAGGCGGTAATAATAGAGGTAATTTAGTCGGATACGGCTAGCAATGGATACGGTAAATAAGCAAGAGCAAATCATTTCTCTTTTAATAGCGCAACCACTCAACAATGTATTGTGAGAGCATTAAATGTTGCTGGAAATGCCACTCACCTGCACGCTGATGCATGCACAGTCCTTTGTCCGACGAGCGAACAGGCTTGCAGATAGCTGAAGACGTGTTTACGATGTGTTTGTTCCACCCGGCAGCAAAATCCACAACAACTTCGCGCTCCATAAAGATAAATATACACTAACCTTCATCACGAATAAGTAGAAACGCCAATCTGCGACACACACACACGATCAAAACATAGCTCACAAGCTCGCACGTCCATGTGTTCGCCAACCACAGACCATATGAATATGAGTAGTGCGAACGCGAACCTAGTTGCGCCGAAAAAAAAAACGTTGAGCAGTGGCAGCACAGGCGTCAGCGCAATGCTTTCAGTGTGTTCTCCTAATACACTCTTAAAAAAAACTGAGGTACACTAAAACTCATAATTAAATATAAAAAATTGAGTGTAATTTTTATTTAGTGCTAGTAAACATAAACACAGAATAAAAATTACTTTGTAAATTACGTCGCTTACTACAATAGCGCCACACTTGTCGTGCGGGCGCAGATGGCGCAGATTTGTCATTCTGCCCTCATACTACACGGGTGAAGTGTGCTACTAAGTGTACGGCTGATGAAAAGCGCGTCTGGGTCCGCTTTTTTTTTCTTCTCCGGTATATCTGGGGGGGGGGGGGGGGCTCCTTATGCACGTGTTTCGGTGCTTGATCGACTTTGACGCCCTTCCTTCGCGGACGAACGGCGTGTCTAGGCTTTTTTTTTATCGTTGTTTTGCACGTGTTTCGGCGTTCGGTCCGCTTTGACGTGCCAACTCTCCATTCTGCTGCTGCGTGTGTTAGGTACTTGCCCTAGCTGTATTCTCAGGCCTTCCGTGTTCAGCCAGCGCTGCTATCTTATTATCTGCGGATGCTAAAATAAATCAGTGTTTTGGTTTGGTGAAGTTTGGCACACAGAACAAACAATAACCTGGCCCATGAATATCAATGTGGGCGGCATGCATATTTTTGTGCGTTGTCCTGTGCCGGGGAGTAACCGTTGCGTGATGAGAGCATTTACAGCGGTTCCTCCTTCCGTTGCTCCCTTACAAACTTAAAATGAATACAGTTGCTCCCCCATTCTCGAACAAGTCGGCCATCTTGTTCCGCTTGGTCTTTTCGGAGAGTAACAGTCGGTCTGAAGGAGTAAAAACAGCCGTTGCTCCCATTTCGGCCGTTTTTGGCTTAGAGTGTTCGAGAACATTAAGTGACAAAATTCTGAGGCGGCATCACCTGCCACTTTCTCTCTTAGTATGTCTGTTTCCTTTCATTTGATTGGTCTTATTCTAGGCTCTTAGTTAGGGTAAGACCGAAATTCAGGCAATTTCAGAAGCCTAATAAATAAAACTAGGTTGACTGTAAAGTTCCACACTCAAACTTATTTTCTTGTGCCCCATAACGTAATGCTGTAGAGATTGATTTCTTATTAGCTCGCTTGTCCTAATCGGCAAACCTCGTAGTGGCATATCAACGACCTTCACAGTAAATATCTTGTCTAACTTAGCCAAAGGTTGTTTGGTAATACTATGTCTTCAATAGGTCGGGGCTCAGTTCTATCACTGATTTGTGCTGTCTCGGCTACGCCTCGACCAATGATGTGTGCAACACACCCAGGGACCGAAGCCACAACCCTCCGGCACCGGTGGCATGACCGCGGGCCTGCTGTTGACCTGGAGTCTGCCTAGCACGGCTCAAGCACGCACGCAGTTTAGCTTGGTGTGCAAGAAGTGGCGCAAGGAAGGCTATTCGGTCGTCGACACTATCTCCTTCGTTGGTCAGGAAAAAGCGCGTCCCTCCGAGTGGCTGCGACACCGGTAAGCACGAACATATACAGCATGTTTTTCATGCTCTGTGAAGGATTAAAATACAGGTGTTGGGACGTTATCCTGGAGTTAATCTTGCACCCAGATGCGGATCCATTGCAATTCAGCAGCAAAGAAGCTTCATCCAAATCGTCCCGTTAGCTAAGCAGCCGTTTGCATGGAGGCTGGGAAAATCGGAGCATATCTCACGAAATCACGTTGAACTGACAGTTTCGTCGAAAGCAATCGTCTCGGAATGTGTCCCTGGACACTCCGATGCAATTTTACACTACAGAATGAAGATTAGTTCACACCTGTGACTAGTACTGGTCGCACGACCAAGTTAGTTACAATGTGACTGGTCGCAAAAGGACGCTTTGGTTGCAGTGTGAGTGCTTTCAATCACTCGTATGCTGCTCGATTTTTCAGTGCAGGGATTGCAGTGGCAAACCATTGAACCAATCACCAGCCTAAGAAAATGATGTCAGCTAAATTTAAGGGCTGTGGCAATGCGAACCATATGCAAGCAAAGGTGCACACACAAATGCAAAAGTCCTTCGCCTGAAGTCAATTTTGCTTTCTTGTCGCAGGTGTGAATGGTATTATAGTTGCAGGAATGGCACCGGTGCATCAGCTGGCGTTCTTATTTTTTAAGAGCGGAGCACTTTAACTGACTGCAATTTTGAGCGCAAAAAAACGCACACTCACAAAAGGAGAGGAAAAAACAGGCGTTACCTTCATTCAACTTTATTTGAGGCATCAAGCGCAAATATAACAAGTGTAGTGAAGAGGAATGCCCACTACTGCAGCGACATCGACACGTGGGCGCGAGACACGAGCTAGGACTGCCTGATTGCTGCTGCGACGCTGCCCGTATACTCGGCCTGCTCTTGCTGCTTCGATACCGACGCCGCTACCGCTGTTTACCTTGCATTTACATTATATTTTGGTGGAGAGTGCTGTGGTCTTCCCCAGTCCTGGAACTGCGTAGCCGAAAGCTGCCGTCCGTCATGCCTGACGACGCTGTCTTCACACCCCCACCAGCTTCGCCACGCAGGAGCTGTCCCGGTGCCCAGCTCTTGCGAGAACCAGACATCTTCAGCGGCACCGATGAGAAAGACGTTGAGGATTGGCTGGAATCGTATGAACGACCCAGCGCTACTAACAAATGGGACGATCCCACAAAGCTTGGCACCGTGATGTTTTATTTAACGGATGTTGCCAAGCTGTGGTACAGAAACCATGAGGCGGATATCCCCACCTGGACTACCTTCAAAACCTGCATTGTAGATGTTTTCGGACGCCCTGGTGTGCGCAAACTTCGCGCAGAACAACGCCTACGAGGCCGGTCCCAACAAACTGGTGAGACATTCACCAGCTACATAGAGGACATCCTTGACCTCTGCCGGCGTGTCGACCGGTCGATGGCAGAAACTGACAAGGTGCGACATATCATGAAAGGCATTTCCGATGACGCCTTTCAAATGCTGCTCTCCAAGAACCCTGTCACTGTCTCTGAGGTCATTGAGTTGTGTCAGAGTTTCGACGAGCTGCGACGACAGCGTCTTCTCACTCGACGCCCTGACGTCCCGGATGACACCCTCTCCAGCCTGACCACCACGTCTGACCTTCAGTCGCTGCTATCGCAGATTAAGGAGTTTGTTCGTGCTGAGGTCGCTCGTCAGCTATCGCTGCTATCAACAGCCGGCCAACCAGTGTCACCTCTGCCAGCAAACATTCGCCAGGTCATCCAGGAGCAAGTTTGCGCGGCTCTGCCATCTGCCCGTGACACTTCACCCTTGCCGAGCCCTGTTGCCTGTGCCGAGGTAAATGCACCTCTAAGCTATGCTGAAGTAGCGGCTCGACCACCTCTTCAGACTTTTACGTCGCTTCCCTCAGCCGGGCCGCTCCGACCCACACCTCGGTTCGCTCAGCCAAGGTCCGTCCAGAGTAGTGGACAATGGCGTACACTCGACAATCGCCCAATATGCTTTGCCTGTGGGCTACCTGGCCACATAGCGCGATATTGCCGTCGGCGCGTTCCTGTCTACCGACAGAGCTACGACCAGACCTTCGAACCTGCCCTTTATGTGCCACCGCGCCGTTCGTTCACAGGCTCTCAGCCACCCGACCAGATGTCATCGTACGCCGACCACCGCCCTCTTGTTAACCGCCGCTCGCCATCACCTCGACGCCGCTCGCCATCGCCGATGCGTCGTCGTCCTTCATCGCCGGAGCGGGAAAACTAATTGCCGCAGTTCCAGAGGCAGGAACTGCGTCGCCAGCGAAAAGACCAAGGCCTCTCACTTCACCAACGAATGTTCTGGACGTACATGTGGACGGCGTCGCTGCACTCGCTCTTGTCGACACTGGTGCCGCAGTTTCAGTGATAAGTGCTAGACTCTGCCGCTTGCTGAAAAAAGTTATGACGCCACTAGCTAGTATATCACTTCGTACAGCCAGTGCAGATCACGTTACACCAACCGCTGCTTGTACTGCTCGCATCGCGATTGATGGCCTCATTTATGTCGTTGAATTGCTAGTGTTGGATTCCTGTTCCCATGACCTCATTTTGGGCTGGGATTTTCTCTCCGCTAATAAGGCCGTCATCGATTGCTCGCGCGCTGAGGTGGCATTTGAAGTGTTTGACGACGCTCCATTATATGATGCTCATGAAACCAGGGACAAACTATTTGTTGCTGAAGACGTCATCATACCGCCGCACTCTTTTGCCCTTACCATGGTGTCTTGCAACTCTCTCGCCGAGTCTAGTGCCCTTTTCACGCCATCTGCTCTTTTCGTTCGTCGCAAGTGTTCGCCGCTACCTTATGCCCTTCTAGAACTTCATGACGGCGTCAGCAGACTACTCATCTCGAACCTGTTGTCATGTCCTATAACACTACTTCGGGGTGAGTGCGTCGGGCGTGTTTACACTCTCGACCCTTCTGCAATTATCGACATGCGGGCTGTTCCTTCCGCCGAACACGAAGTCGCCGGAGTGACCTGTGCCTCTTCGCCGCAGACTACTAGGCCGGACGTACTGAGCAGCTCCATCGCCGACACGTTAACCGTTTCGCAACGTGCTCAGCTTCTACGACTACTGAACAAGTTCCGTTATTCCTTCGACTGCCAGCATACTCCCCTCGGCCGCACGTCAGCCGTGTGTCACCGCATCAACATGGGTACCAATGCGCCATTGCGTCAAAGACCCTATCGCGTGTCCGCAGCCGAGCGCCAGGTTATCGATGACCAAGTAGCTGACATGCTCAAGCGTGGCGTCATCCAGCCTTCGAACAGCCCCTGGGCATCTCCAGTCGTTCTCGTTAAGAAGAAGCACGGGTCAATTCGCTTCTGTGTTGACTACCGTCGTCTTAACAAAATAACTCAAAAGGACGTTTACCCGTTACCGAGAATCGACGATGCCCTTGACTGCCTCCAAGGTGCGGAGTTCTTCTCTTCTATTGACTTACGGAGTGGCTACTGGCAAGTCCCTCTGGCACCTGAAGATCAGCCTAAAACGGCCTTTGTCACACCTGATGGCCTATACGAATTCTGTGTCATGCCTTTTGGTCTTTGCAACGCACCCGCAACATTCGAGCGGATGATGGACAATCTTTTGCGTGGCCTGAAGTGGAAAACATGCCCGTGCTACTTGGATGACGTGATTATATTTTCCCCAGATTTTCCAACGCATCTCCGCAGGCTAGATGAAGTGCTGCAGTGCCTAACTGACGCCGGCCTTCAGCTCAACCTTAAGAAATGCCGCTTCGGCGCAAGTCAGCTCACCATCCTCGGTCATGTTGTATCTAAAGAGGGTATTCTTCCTGACACAGCCAAGCTTCGGGCAATTGCAGAGTTCCCTAAACCTGCGTCTCTGAAGGATCTGCGCAGCTTTCTTGGCCTCTGCTCGTATTTCCGCCGCTTTATTCGGAATTTTGCTATGATCACCGCCCCCTTGACTGAACTTCTGCGCAGTAACTCGAAAAGTTACGCTTGGTCACCCGCCTGTGACGATGCTTTCGAAAAGTTGCGCCATCTGTTAACCTCGCCACCAATCTTGCGTCATTTCGACCCGACTGCTCCGACGGAGGTACACACCGATGCCAGCGGTGTTGGACTCGGCGCCGTGCTCGCGCAGCGTAAATCGGGATTCCATGAGTACGTAGTCGCATACGCAAGCCGTACCCTTACCAAAGCGGAGAAGAACTATTCTGTGACAGAGAAGGAGTGTCTGGCAATTATATGGGCTCTAGGTAAATTTAGACCGTACCTATATGGTCGCCCTTTCGACGTAGTCACCGATCATCATGCGCTTTGTTGGTTATCCACGTTGAAGGACCCCTCCGGCCGTTTAGCTCGCTGGGCTTTGCGGTTGCAAGAGTTCGACATGCGTGTTGTCTACAGGTCTGGCCGACGTCACACTGATGCCGACGCTTTATCACGCTCGCCTATGTCCGCTGAAAGCTCTGCATGTTTATCTGCCGTGGACGAAATGGTTGCGTTCCCAGATAACTGTGACATGGCGTCTGAGCAACGCAAGGATGACTGGATCAGCTCTGTTCTGCGATTCCTTTCAGATCCGTCGACTTCTCCATCTTCTCGAACGTTGCGCCGTCAAGCGGCTCACTTTGAGGTCCGCGATGGCCTCCTTTATCGCAGGAATTACAAGTCTGAGGGCCGAAAGTGGCTACTTGTCATACCTCGCCATCTTCGTGCTGCAATATGTTCAGCTTTCCACGCCGACCCTCAGTGCGCACATGCGGGCATCTTCAAAACATACGCTCGCATTTCCTCCCGGTTTTATTGGCGAGGCATGTACACCTTTTTGCGCAAGTACATTCAGTCATTCCCACAGTGCCAACGACGGAAAGCTCTGCCTCATCGTACCTCTAGTCCGATCCAGCCAATTCCTTGCCCAGCCAGGCCTTTTGACCGCATTGGGATCGATCTGTACGGGCCTCTTCCATTCACGGCTTCCGGAAACCGTTGGATTGTTGTCGCTGTCGACTATCTGACGCGATACGCAGAAACAGCCGCTTTGCCTGCTGCCACAGCACGCGACGTATCTTTTTTCTCTTGCGGCACTTCATTCTCCGTCACGGCGCACCGCGCGAACTTCTCAACGACAGAGGACGTGTGTTCCTCTCTGAAGTCGTCAACGCACTCCTCGCCGAATGCCGTATTATTCACCGGACTACCACCGCCTACCATCCGCAGACGAATGGATTGACGGAAAGATTCAACCGTACCCTAGGAGACATGATATCAAAGTATGTTGCCTCAGACCACTCCGACTGGGACCTCATTCTGCCTTTTGTGACATACGCCTACAATACTGCTCCACAGGCGACTACGGGCTTTTCACCATTTTTCCTGTTATATGGACGAGACCCTTCCACCACGCTAGATACCATTCTGCCCTACCACCCCGATTCCTCCGAGTCTACGCCCATCTCTGAAGCTGCCCGCCGCGCCGAGGAATGCCGTAAGCTCGCCCAGTCGTTCACAACCATCGACCAATGGAGACAAAAATCTCGGCGTGACGATAACCACCCGTACCCTAACTTTGTTCCGGACACTCTTGTGTGGCTTTGGGTTCCCGCTGTGCCTACAGGGTTTCCTCGAAGTTTTTTTCAAAATACCAGGGACCCTACCGCATTGTCTCGCAGACTTCACCAGTTAACTACATCGTCGAACCCGTTACGTCATCTACAGACCAGCGCTTTCGGGGACGTGAAATTGTTCACGTACAGCGGCTGAAACCTTATTACGACCCGCTCGTACTCTGTTCACCGTGAGTCGCCAGGATGGCTCTTTTTCCGACGGGGGACGAAGTGTAGTGAAGAGGAATGCCCACTACTGCAGCGACATCGACACGTGGGCGCGAGACACGAGCCTAGGACTGCCTGATTGCTGCTGCGACGCTGCCCGTATACTCGGCCTGCTCTTGCTGCTTCGATACCGACGCCGCTACCGCTGTTTACCTTGCATTTACATTATACAAGAAAAGCACGCATGCACACACAGTCACTAGCTTATATGTAGTCCAACACGTTTTCACATACAAAAACTTATCGACGTATTCAGCTTCCACCTTCCAAATCTTCATCGATTTATCACTGACACACATGCCCTCTCGCTTCCCAATATGATACGCTTCAAGCAACTCCATCGAAATGTTATCCTTACCTCTACCCATAATCTTCATTTCACAGTTTCGGCTCACGTGCCCCGCATGATCCACCATCTGGTCATCAATGCATTGACCCATCCGGCCTATATATGCCTCACCGAAGTTCAACGAAATTTCATAGAGAACCCCGTGCAGCAATTAATTAACTTCCCGCCATGCTTTTACAGCGAAAGCTGTTATGAGATCGCAATGCGGGTCACGCGCGGCGCTGTATTTGTCAACCGCTGCCAGTGTGCGTAACCGCCATCGCAAGAAATTTTAAAAACTCAAATAAATATACCAGAAACACGTGGCGACATATTCGGATAGAAGCCCGGGTACACTGCGTGCCAGCCCAGTATTCTACCGCTGAGCCCCGCCGGTGCTTGGGACTCGTTCGCGAACTTGCCCTAGGCAGGCTTGATGTCGGGAATTGAATCGTTTATTACGAGGAATAAAGCGTTTTAGAACAGCAAAAAGAATAGTCAGGCGTCACACAATGCGAAACGCGTAACGAGGGGGTCGTCCAACGCTCCAATACATTAAAAAAAGTTTTTCTTTATCGCATAATAACTGTGGCGATGCTCACTTCTCGCGTGATTCTTCATCGTCGTCAGCCACAGAATGCAACACGAAATTCGCACAAAGTTCGTTGCAAGTGTTTAGTGGATATCGCGTTCCTCCGAAGAATGACGATGGATAGCATTGCGAATGCCGACCTACTACACAAAAAGTATCATTATTCATGGCGTAGTGGTTAAACAGCAAGTGTACTTCTAGCATTTACTCACTGAGTGATTAAAAAAAAACTCTGAAAAGCTGCTCTTCATGCTATCGCTGGGACTGTTCCGCGCAGGCCTGGCAATTTTTTTCTGGCAACTTTTATTTTCTGTCCCAAGAAAAACTCGCGACCAACACTGGGCCAGCTTCTTTGAAACGGGGCACACCACCCGCATTTTATGACAGTTTTGCCATTTTTTTCACGTCTGTGCGCAACTTTATGAACATACGGCACCACGACAGGCTTGCCCGAGGTCCTTTCTGAGGCGCTTATGCGATTTTTTTTTGTGCCCAAATTTCCCACCAGCCATGCACCATCTCACAGAAGTGCAAGTTTTGTTCGGAGCACTTTTAGGGGCCAGGCTGTAGTATGCTGTGTGTCGCTTGGCGTAACACAGGTAAAAAACATATATAACATACCTAGCTGTTGCGTATACAGCGCGTGCTCCCAACAAAAAGAATTTCCTTTGTCCATTAGCTCTTCAAGTGTTTTAGTGATGATTTTAACGCATTCAAAAATACATATATTATTAGCAACTGTAGCATATTGAGCATACGTTCATGCCAAGAAGAAGTCTTATTCCTCCTGTTTTTCTAGTGCCTTGGTGGCGATCTAAAGTGCTCACATTGCGGTTCTACCTATGGCAACACGAACAAACAATCGGCGTATGAAAATTGAAAGAAGCAGCTGGCGAGAAACAAAGAAAAAGGAACAGAAGCCCCAGCTAGGTAAATAGAAATAAATGGAAATAAACGAAGAACACAGGAAAAAAACGGGAAACTAGATAGAGAAAGAAAACCAGGAGGAAAAAAAGAAAAGTGAATAAAAACAGAGAAAGCGGCCCACATCCCACATTCTTTGGGCTTAGAAATACTAAGGTAATGCTGCCTCAATTTTTTTACTGCTTATCTCCAAACAGAATGAGCCACTGACAAGGTGGTAAGAGCGCGAACTGCATACTGCGTTGTCACTGTTTCTTCTAGCAGAACTGACTAAGCACAATTCTGTTCAATGGAGTGACTGAACGTTCCCTTTAGCGAAGGGGCCTTTTATTACGGCAAAATATCTACGTAGTTCAACCAATGCCGAAAGAAAGTACTCACTAATAAAAAAAGATATCTGGGTTTTTACGTCTCACAACCACGAAGCGATTATGAGAACGCCTTAATGAATTTCACGGGATGTTTCAGCCATCTGGTACCCTTCACCGTGCTACGACACCGCACATTACACAGGCCTTTATCATTATGCGTCCATCGAAATGCAAGCGACTAGAACTTGCATGTTCTAGTGGCTGCATGGCATCTAGGTGAATGGAACTTGTGCAAAGCCGAAAGACGGATTGTAAAGAGCACGAAAAGATTCGTCGCATGTGCTGAAGGAGTGGTGCATAAGCTACCGATAGCGTAACGTGCTTGCTTCCAATGCAATTCACTGAGTATGTCAAGATAAATCAATGCATGTTTCTCTCCACTGCCGCTCGATATGACTAGCAAGAAATCTTGTCTTCAAGAACATAACCTAATGCATTACTAAGTGTGCTGCAGGCTTGCGCCTTCAGACGCTACAAAGAGTATGACATGCTGCCAAACTATGGTTCAGTAGGTGCTGCTGAAAGGGAAGATTGATTGGCACTAGTGTCCGATTATCAAGGAGTAACATCAGTCACAAGGTGTCTTTTACCCGAGCATGACAGAAGGAGAGTATAGCAGACAGGATCCATCTTTATGTGTAAGAGGTGCTGGCAAAAAGGAGCCCGTACCAAGTGGTCACTTCAAGTGCTAAGCGTGATATCGCCGCTTGGATCATGGTAACTTGCACTAATTTCTTTTTTTCGTTAAAGCTGTACTACACTACCCAAACCCCTATGCCTTGTCAGCCCGATGAGCCCTTATCTGCAGCACGTGCAGTGGAAGCGGGGCGAGGAGAAAGCATGCTCTGTGCACACGTGCGGAACGAGCATCAGCATAAAAAAAATGGCGCCGTATCTGCATGTTACACCACAAACGTCGTCGAAAGACAATATTCTTGCGTCTAGAGAGTGAAAAAAAACGTATATTTGATGTTCTGCGCAAGAAAATTGGTGGATGGTATTCTGGGGGCGCTGCGTTGGAGTGCCTCGAGCGTGCATCGGAGGCAAATGAGCGCATCAAGTCACGTCGCACATGAGACATGAGTGCTATTTGGCAGTTATTCTAGAAAACGGGGCACACACCGTGCGCACCCGTCTCTTAGGTGATAAGGTGTAGAACGCAAGGCGACGGGTAGGTGCAACCACCGTGTTCATCTTAGCGAAGCGTTGGAAACCCTTGCCGTTTCGTGCAAGTGTCGCATGGTCAGCGCAGCGTTATAAAGGCTACGATCCTTACAATTACCTATGTATGCCTTTTCTAGTAAAAGATACACATACATAATATTGATCTGCTGTTATGGTGCCTCAAATATGCGCAATAATTGGTTTTTAATTTACGATCGCACAAGTATAAACGCTGAACCTTAAGCACCTTGGGCCCTGCGGATGGAGTCGGCCGTTTAAGTATCATTCGATCACTTTGGTGCCATTTAGAGTAGGGGCAATAGTATACCAACATTTTTGCGCCTAAATTCTCTCAATAAAGACTATCGTCTTAAAAAAGCCACAAGGGGCAGAAAAGTGGCTGGCAGACAAGAAGGGGTTTGAGACGACCTCGAAGACTT
>WOVY01005507.1:102500-156390 GCA_013436015.1 Rhipicephalus annulatus
CCAATTTGGTCCAAGCGACTGAACCCAACGGAGCATAAAGATTACCAGGCAATCATGCAAATGGTGCTGTACAAACTGAAACTTTTGGCAGGGGAATATCCAAGAAGATTCTTGGGTAAAGGAAGCGTGCGAACGAAGGGTGGAGACTTTTTTCTGCGCGTTTAGAGAGCTACCTCCACATTTACCTTGAGGCAAGGGGGGTGTTGACATTCGAGGGCCTGGTCAAGCTTTTTGTTGCCGCCCAATTAAAGAAAAACTTGTCGGAGGAGACCTTGCGGTATGTGACACTCCAAGAAAGGAGAACGTGGATGAGCGCCTCTGAGATATCCACGTTGCTGCGAACGTTTGAGGAAGCGCAGGGTGCGAACAGCGCTGCAAGACAGGCGAATCAAAAGACAGCGGAATTGCTAGCCGCGAGAAAAGCTAGAGCTCAGAATGATAGAGCGAAGAGCCGCGGTGCCGGAGAAAGCCTAGGCGCAGAAGGAAAACGGAAGTCCAGGGCATGCTACAGTTGCGGTAGCTCAGGGCACCAAAAATGAAATTGCCCACAGTGTCAGAAACAGCAGACTGAAGGGTTTCCGGGCGCTGAGAACGAGAGCTTAGTGGCGCACGTTTCGATGGGAGAACCGGTGGTAGCGCACAGTGACCTTATCGCCGTGTCCCTCGATTGTAAGGATAGGCATATCAGAGTGGTTTTGGACACGGGGGCGGAGGTCACTGTCGAGAGAGCGCGACCCCACTGGAGATGGTGAAGCCGCAAGGCACTAATAACTTAACATCTGCGTTCGGTGATGCAGTAAAGGAGAAGCTCGCGGTGGTCCCGTTCACAATGTTTAGCGAAAGCGGCGTTTGCTCTGACCTAAAGGGGACGGTTCCCGTGTTTTGCGCGTTAACTGACCGACTGACAGCACGAGCGGATTGCCTGCTGTCAGATAAAGCGTGGAAATCGCTCAAGGATGAGTGCGCTTTCGAGAGCATATTGAAAGGTGCGGAGAATACAGGTGGCCCACAGCTGACCCCGAAAAGTGACCCGTTGAACGCGGGCAAAGTGTGGCAGTTAGTAGCCGAGAGCCCTGAAAGCCAGGGGGAAACTGCTGCGACTATAAAGGGTATGATCGCCCATATTGTCATAGGGAGCAGGGACGACGACACCAGAGTAGCCGCGCGTCACCCGAGGGATATCAAGTGGCGGGCAGGAAATGTACAGGCGCACCCGATGAGTTCCCCGAAAACGAGCATGCCGATGTGAAACAGCAGATAGCCGCGGAGGGAGCGGAAGGCATTGTTGAGCGACACCACGAATTTTGTGCGTGGCACAGGGGCCGGCGGAGCCTCGAGAACTGAGGGACGCAAGTGAATGGCGCCTTTCTTGCCCAAAAGTTGGGTCAGTTGGCCTAACGTTCGAACAAGGCGGGATATTTACTGATGCTGAGTATGAACCGCGGCCGGCAGCAGCGTGTGCTGCGGGTTCTTGCCCGGTTTCTGATCGGTCGGCCGATGCCGGAAAACGAGACCGCGACCGAGTCTGCGACCGAGTCTGCGACCAAGTCCGCGACCAAGTCCGTGACCGAGCCCGCGAGAATTTTAGTAAGCACGTGGTGCCTTCCGGCGGCCAACCTAATGCGACTTCGGTGCAGCAACTAGAAGTTCTTGAAGAAGAGAAGTTAACCCGAAAGAACTCGCATCCACACAGACGCGTAAAAAGGAAAGAGGGAAGACTTTTTTAGTGGGAACAGTGTTGCGTGGAGAGTCATTTGGAGAGCTACTTAGGGCGTATTGCAGGTACCCTTAGTCGGGCACCTGATGGTGAGGAGCTTGCAGAAGTCAAGGGGTTGAGTGTGCCAACCATAGGGACGGAGCTGATAGAATTTCAGGGATCTTGTGGACACTACCTAAGCTACGGGCTAAATTAGGCGGAGGTAGCTCGGCCGTTTTCTGAACTAACGGGAGAGCAGGTTGCGGACAAAATTGCGGGGGCGGATGGGGCGTCTCGGCGGCACGGAGCCATACTGTGTGAGGCAGCGCCATTGATAAGAGTAGTCCTGAAAACCCATATTGGCTCGTAGTAAACTTGTCCATGGCCACCTTTGAGGTCTACCGATCGCGGCAGGCGAAGAGCAACGCTCAGGCGTCGATCACGTTTGCACGGCACCAGTTTTCTTCAACTCAATGCCGCGATTCCTTGTCAGTCAGTTGGAATTCGGGAGCGTCCAATTACTGGCCCTTCAGCGCACTGATGACCATGGTCTGTGGCCGCCACCCACTATGGTTGCCATCGCATGCACTCCGTTGAAAGCACGTAAGGGTCGCTCGGGAAATGGCAGCGGTTCCTCAGGGGCTGTTCAGGCACTGGAGAACTAGGCACGTGGTGGACACTCCTTTAGTTAAGAGTGACGTGCGCGAACCTGGAGACACTTGAACAGCACCATGCGTTGAAATGTGTGTGTGTCTCAGTGAAGTGTGTTTTTTTTTCTTGTGTGTGTGTGTAAGCATGCAGGAGTTACGGTATCCAGTGTTTAACGTGAACAGCACCTTGTGCGGAAGGGTGTGCGTGTTTCGGGGAAGTGATTTTGTGTATATGTATGACTAGAAGCATGCACGCGTTGTACGGTTGTACTTGTGTACACTGTGACTTCATATCGTTTTTGTGGTTGCTTTGGGGTGGCGCCCGTATGGTGGGGCCCCGAGGTTTAAGCATAGAGAATATTTCACGCGTTGCAAAAACGCCTCTGACGTTCAAAGAACTGCGAAGAGCGGCTGCGGCGTTGGGAACGTTCGGCGCCATCCCTTTATGTTGTTGTTATTCGCGTAGCTGCATTTCAGCGCTAGCGCGAATCTTAGGAAGGGTATGTGAGGTCTGGCGTCGCAGGACAGGGGGCGTGAGCCTTCTTTATCACAAAAGAGTGCACTTCCCAAAGAGTCGATTATCGGGAGACGATAATCCCAGCGTAAGGACGCCCATTCTGGTAAGAAGACCGCGGTCGGTCTTCGCTTTTAACAACCAGCTAGGTGGTTTCCGGCAGCAGAGTGCCGGCGGGCGACGTGAGGATATCCGGTCGATCGACACCCATCCATCTTGATTAGAGTCTGCGGGACAGCTGTCACGCTGGACAGCATAGTCATCTCGCCATAATGGTATGGGCCCGCAGCTGAAACGGCGCCACCATCGTGGGCATTTATGCAGTTCGCGGAACATCGTGTGGAGGCCGGTCCTTTCATCTCTCTCTCTTGGACCGAGAGGTTGAGTGCTCGAATACGAGAGCGAGAGGAGAGGGCGGTGACATTTGTTAAGTCTGTCCAATACACGAACTGAATTGTTTTTCTTGGCCGTGAGGAGAATTCGGAGGCGCAACCGAGGGGTTAAAACCTGGCTCCCTTTCCTCACGGTCGTTATGGTCGCAGCAGACAGTGCTTTGCATTATCGGCTCTGCCGAGGTAACATGCGATCGATCGATCGATCGATGAATGGACGGATGGACGGATGGATGGATGGATGGATGGATGATGGATGGATGGATGGATTGGATGGATGGATGGATGGATGGATGGATGGATGGATGGATGGATGGATGGATGGATGGATGGATGGATGGATGGATGGATGGATGGATGGGTGGATGGATGGATGGACAGACGGACGGACTGACGGACGAACGGACGTATCGACGGACGGACGGACGAATGGATGGATCAACTGACGGACGGACGGAATTCCTCATTGATTGATTGATTGATTGATTGATTGATTGAACTCTTTAGATCGGGTGGCGGCTAACGCCACCTAGCTGTAATACTTCGTGAACACAAACTAGATGCGAAGTTCTATGAGACAGCGCCATCTATCGTAATGTTCGGGTGATACTGCCCGTCATGCCTGACGCGGGACAGTGTTAGACTAAGAGGAGCTTCCCTCCTAAAATCTTGCTGTAGTCTGTTGGTAGAAAAACATTGAAATAATGAAACTGTTGCACTCAATACTCCGACTATAATATAGTGGTGTTGTTACTTATTCATTGTAAGAGAAGCTCTGATAGCACTGTGAAGTCGGATGTACTCTACTGAGCACTCACTACGCCTTGTAAAGACTGGACACTAAAAACGATCTGCATTATCTGGGGCATAAATTTTCTTTCCTCTCGCCCTCTCATTTCCGCGCTCCAGTAATCGTCGCATCGTTTGCGCGCCTCTCCTTGCCTGCTCAGTTGGCAATTGGTAAATTATGTGTGTCAAGGCAACTTGGGCTTGCCTACGGGACGCCACTAGAATAGGGCAAACGTAAAGGTGGCTACCCTGAAGTCAAGGAATACAACATAGGTTCTGCATCAACTGGTACTGGTTTCGTGCGGATGAAGAAATACAATGATAATGGGGGGCACGAGGCCATTGCCAAGAGTCACTACTATACCTAGATGTGAAAGAGCACACCTAAATGTAAAACGGCACATTTAGGCGAAATGGTCATTTTTCGTACAGCAGATGCATTAAAATGGAACTAACTCCAACAAAAACCCAGTGAAAAAGCGCACGTATAGAAGAAATCAATGCTGGTCGGGTTCTCTTGAACTTTCATTCGATACACTCCATATGTTTCTTGTGTATATAATAGTTTTCTCATTCATTTTTTGTCTTCCTTGACCATGCGCGACCTCGCTCAGTATTTAGTCGTGTATATCCCAGACATACAAAAATATCGGGAAAGTAGACGTTTTCATCTCGTTCTTACTGCGTCGTTGGTTGAGGTCTTTCTTTTGGACTACTTCCCGACGGTTTCATTCTCCTACGAGGCTGCCATGGTAACTAAACGTAGCCCGCCGTAACGCAAAACTGCACACGTCTATAAGAAGTTCTAGAAACCATTAACGTCACGCCATCCAAGATCCAGTTATTTGTGTTCGTGACTGACGCGTCATTATAAGGCCATGCAGAAACACATCGAGAAAAGTGACATAGCTAACCTTAACGACGGACACACTTCCGGAAAAATGGAGTAACAACTTATGGAGAGCATTCTGTATAAACTGAATGTAACATTTCAGAAGAACGCAAACAGCTGTACTTTTTTGCTACCCAAATGAAAGTGCAACTTGTGCCCATGCAGTTCGTTGAAAGAGAAAGAAGCGAAATGCAGTTCGCTCTCGCGTTGTGTAATCCACAACCGTGGGTCACTTTCGTTACGACACAAGGCTATGCTTGCAGGAGCTGAGAGAGGAGAACAAGGAGGACGGATACTCCAGACCTCTTGTCAGCAGCCCTGGGTGCTCCCGAATCCAGCAGGAGGACGTGCCGCGCCAAAAATACACGCACAGGATCGCGTTGTTGGCCGGCGGGGCTATCTAATTCTACCGCACCTGACCCACCAGCCATAACGCATGATCAAACACATAGCGCGGCATAGGGCTGGGCAGGTGGCACGGTAGTATGATGCTCCAGCGAGTGCATTCGGGCGTGGATCCTAAGCGCTCCCTTCCCACAGTGGACATTATTGGAACCCTGCATGCGCTGAACGCGCATTTATTTCTCCACTTTAATGATTCTCTTTGCAATTGTATTTCAATTAAAATAACGTGTATTGTCAAAAAACAGTGCCGTGTCAATTCTCACCTTTTCTACACTCTTAATCAGGTTTAGCTTAAATGAGGAACACATTTAGGAAAGCAGATGAAAAATGTACAGTTTCCTAGCTATATATATATATTCAACACCTTAAGCAGTGCCTGATTTAGAGTATACATAGGATATCTAATTTTATGTCACTCATTTGAGAGCAGATTCGATATCCAATTTGATGTCTCTCATCTTAGAGCAGGGGTATTCGCGATTTCCAGATCAGCGAGCGCCACAGCGCGGAATTTTTCGGAAGCAGCAAGACTGTGATGGTAGGTCGGTGAAGCGCGTCGTAGTCGTGCTGCGCCATGGCGAAAGATGGGCTACGAACAAAGAACAATCGCATGTCTAGCATTTCTATCTCCTAAATCTCTCTTGTTTCACTGAGTCCGTGTCGCTCGACCATTTTGAACAATCGTTTCACAGCTGGGCTAGCGCAGAGAACCATTTATCTCGCCATAAAGGCACGTGTGGCGCTTTTTTTAAACCAGCGCTACCACTCTGTTCGCTATAAATTCACGCATATCGTACAGAGTTTGCAAAACGTAATAAGAAATACTGAACTTTATGGCACCGGTTGTGTTTTAAACTTTAACTTATAAGGTATGCGGTGGGCCCTTACAGTGCGCTTGCTTGCAGGCAGAGGGGCTCGACATGTACGGCCGCGCTTGTCGTTTTCCGTATTCCACAACATGTGTTGTGACCAGCGTTAAACGCTGCCTTTCCTTCGACAATACCCCTCTGAGTTTCGTTGGCAAGATCAATGATAGTTCTTAGGCATACCAAAGGTCCGAAAACCGCCTGATAGTCGAGTCGCGCAAGTTTTCGGGTAGCCTCCATCACCTTTCATCCCGTCATATTGAAACGCTCTCCGCGCCATCTACAAGTGCTGGAAAGTGCGAATAAAACACGCATTGCGCGGGCAGCTTGCGGCCCACGGATGTTTCGCAAGCGGGCCTCCACTTCACAAAGAAGAATATGTTTGTTTATTTGTTATATGGTGCCTGCATTATTTACTCGCATAAAAGCTTTGCTAGAGTAAGCTACAGAGACAGGACTGGTCTCAAGCAATTTTGTGAGGCACCCCATGCGGTCAGTGTTGAAACATAACCATGGAACAAGAACTCTATATTTCGCCATCGGCGTTCACGTTTTAGTCAATTTTAAGAACATATAAATATATTTCTCAAATCCTAGACCAAACCCCTTCAGGAATGATCTATATCTGAGATATGTGAAAGGGTTTCATCAAATTGCAGGGTATATTGATTGAAAACCTCTTCCCACCTCTTCAACCTTCTTCACTGTCGCTGTTCTTGCGGAAACAAATTTCAGGACTGCGGCCCGCAGGTCCAAGTGGCTTTGACGACCCTGTTGTAGAGCTACAGCTCTGCTCTTCCGGGTTTAAACCCAAGAAAATGACTTCATCCGCGCATTTGATGTTGCATGTCAGCCCACGTCGATTTTCACCTGTTCCTGCTCGCGCGTGCGTCGTCATAGTAACCGACTTGCACCACAAGAGAAGGTGAAAGGGAACAAAAACATGCCCTGTGTAGGGTGGTTCTCTCCCATGCCCTCCTGTCGCTGGCCGGCGAAAGCCGCTAGTCTGAGCGTGTCTCATCTCCTGTCCTCAATTTCTTTCACGAGACACCAGCGCCAACAACACGGAGTGAAATATGGGCACCGTGCCACTGCTTGTCGGGCAGTTTCGCCGAAGCACAGCGCATCACTGAGGCATGCTTTCTATGGTAGTTGCTACAATCGCAGGACAAACCTTGGTTAACCGTTCAACCACGGAACTCTTTCCGTGAGGCAACGATAACTGAAATAGGTACTCGTCAATGAGAAGGAACATCTGAATTGAATAAAAGTTATAATATAGCCTGTAAATGCTTACATAAACAGCATTGGCTATACCCGAAATAAGCTAAAAGTCTGCAACATTATGAGGTCGTCTTGCTCGATATTTTCATCTTTTACACAAGGCATTTCAAGAAATGTGTCCAAGATGCTTTAAAAACTATAGAAACGAGGTACATGCGTGCTACTTGAGGCGTTGCCTTCTTGTGGCAGAAGGCATCTTCAGGTGGGTAAAAACAGTAATTACGGCAGCAATTTCAGAAATCAACACAATTCACTTTTTAACAATTGGTAATAGCCGGCTGAGTCTAATGGGCAACTTTAAGCCCTTCCTATGAATAGTTCATAGACACTTTCAAATTTTGGAAAAGCAGTCATTGGTAATCACCGCAGAGCAAGGCAATATGGACAACTTAGCTGGCGAAAATGAGACCGAGGCACCAAATAGCGCATCTATATACCATTAGTTCAACAACACCTTCAATCACGACACTGTTTCTCTCACAATGTGGGAGAAGAATAAGCGAGCGTCGAAAAGTGGCTACGGAACGAAATGTCTCAATTGACGGTTTATAACCGTTGATAACCTAGTGTAACTGCTGGGAAGAGCAGCTATGCTGGGATAATTAACATCAACTCTTGACCATGGGAATTACCTGCCGACGACGTTTAGATGCGGAGCATCTAATACTCGAGGCTTGTAGTGCGGCGCCGTCCGCAAGCTTCCTCCTCCTTCTTCCACCATCTGTGCATCCCTTCCTCCTCTACACACCGCGCGCGCTTCACTCCTCCACCATCTGTGCACCCTTCCTCCTCTACACACCGCGTGCGCTTCTCCTCTTCACGAACATTCGCTAGCCGTATAATGTAGCGCGCATGCGCCGTCACGCTTCGAGAACATCGGCAGCTGACGCACGCGCATGCGCCGTCGCGCTTCGAGAACATGGGCAGCTGACGCGCGCGCATGCGCCATTGCGCTTCTCCCCCTTCTCGAACATTCGACAGCTGACAGTGCATGCGCCGTCGCGCTGTATATATACTCAAGGTCGGCGCTCGCTCGCTCAGTTGCCGCTCGTCGGTTGGTTTGTACGGCGCGTCGACGTCCAAGGTCGCGGTGTAATGAATTCCAACGAATCCACAAACACAATGATCGACGTCCCTTCGACCAGCGCCGCCCTTTCGCATACGTGTGTACGTGTTCACTCATTTAACACCCCCTCCTACAACCACGTTAACCAATTTAGCCATCGACCCAAGTAAGTAGCAATTTAACACCCCGTTTCACAACCACGTTAACCAATTTAGCCATCCACCCAAGTAAGTCGCACTTTAACACCCCGTTAACCAATTATATGCTCCGCATCCTCCTCAGTGTTCCCCCGAGGGAAGCTGCGGGCAATTTTTTTTGTTGATGCTTAATTTTTATCGTCATCACTTGTTTTCATAACCACCCGCTTGATGAGTACAACTTGTTCGTCATTATTATTATTGTCATCATCATATCCTAAACGTTCTAGTGGCCCTTTACTTCCCTCTTTCTCTGTTCCAGCTCTTTTTCACAAATGATTATTGGCCAAGAAGCCAGTGGTTAATGAAAGTGAACAATCTGGACCCATGCTATGAGAATTAATGCTGCTTGCTAAAGACGCTGACTCAGCATTTCTAGGATCATTGATTATCGCTATCATCAGCGCCTTATCTCTCATTTTCAACTCTTTCAATTAGAGTCCTTTCATCATCAATTGTTACGAACTCACGCAAGCAAGCACTTTTAAAAGTTACATTCTTCGTCAATGTTATTATCACCATTCGAGGTCCAGTTTCATGATGATGATGATGATAGATTATATGTATGACACACTTCAACTCTGTGGGACAGGTCAAGAAAGAAATTATAAGTATGACATGAGAATGGTATATGACTAATGAATTGTAGAATATTTAGAATAAATTAATGATGCCAATTCAAATACTTCAAATCAAAAGCGACCTGATTCCTTCAAAAGTTTTCTACCAAGAAACAGAGAACCCGGTAACTGACCTATACAGGAGGCTTTCAATAATAGAATATTTGAAGTAACGATATGCAATCTATTTATGTTAAGCGCCATTTTGAGAATGCTTCAGCTCAGTAAATTGAAGCAGTTTCATAAAAAGAAATAATTTGCTTGCCCACAGGGCTCGTTCAACGTGATCCGCATTACCTTTATTGTCGTTTCTTACAGTCACCGAATCATTCATTGTTACTTTGAAACTGAATACTTTCATTATCAGCACCAGTATTGTTGTAGTGGCCTTCGCTTGTTGTCGTCCATGCTTCAACGCGATAATTGTAGGCATTCTTAATTCAAACATTCGCCTCCGCTGGTTTCCGTAACCAATATCAAAGAAATAAGGAAAGAACGCACCAGGTCGGAACAGAGTTCGAAGCCGGTAATCTCCACGCCAGCCCAATCTTCTACCACTGAGCAACGAAGGTACTCGAAACTTCGCAGCTCAAGAACCCTATGCAAGCCTTAAGTTGAGAAGGAGCCGCTTTAACATGCGCAATATAACGGAGCAGAAGAGTCAATAACAATCAGACGTCGCAAAATGTGAATTGTGTAACCAGAGACAAAGAAAGAAAAGCAAAGGAAATGCCGGGAGGCGTCAAACAATATAAACTGTATTTAGAGTGGGTCGTTGAATGCTATTAACCCATTACAAAGGACTCGGCTATAATTATTCATCGACATCAGCTACCGAATCAATTATTGGAAAAGTGGGTATACCTTGAAAGCGTACTTGTACTATATAGTAGCCGCAGAAGATTTCGCAACGGGTTCAAGGAATAGTGCTTTGCGCGCAGGCATAGAATTTTAGGGGCGAAGCTCCTAAAGTGCGGGTCTGTCCATCCCATGTATGTATGTATACGTGACCGCCTGTAGTTCAACCTTTGCCAACTGTTACTACTTCGTCCTTACAAACATCGCACAACGCCCCATCACCTATCCACCACATCCCCGACCATAAAGCCGTTATAGTGAAGGGGCAATGGAATCAACGTATATTTATACAAGAAATTTTATTATTCGTAATAATAAAACTAACGATAAAATTTATTGTATAGATATATACCGTGTTTGTCACGTATTTGATGGTGTAGGGGGCGATATTCGCGGATTGTTCGCGGTTCAGGGATGAAACCCTGGAGCGCTTCGCCCCACTCTTTGTTATTCACTCCGTGGATATGCTGTGACTTCTTTTTTTCAAGTCAATACACTCATCATACTGTATTTATGCTATATTATTTGCGCAAGCAGACTCAAAAACTTTTAGAGTCGCTTTCGTTCAATTTTCCTGCCTCCATTATTTTACTGAAACTGGTCACAATACGAATTAATCATATTTACTGCAGAAGACAAGCTTATCCCTCGTTTACATTCGATACGGTTAAAAATATCTAGCATTCTAACATACTTACGAAATCAAATACTCAAAAAATTGTTGTTATCACTCAGCCACATCGGTACAAATAATATATCGTGATTCGCTTGGAAAAATGCGTGATGGTGGAATTTCACCACAGTATAACGTCTATATACCGTAAAACTTCACCATGCCGTTCCCTTCCTTGGAATATTCTTTTCGCTCGGAAAATGAACGCAGTCTTTTTTTTTGTTGTTGTTGTGCCTGTCAGCGTCTGGAATGCCGCAGTAGAAGGCCCTTAGCAAGATCTTCCGAATGCGCGCTTCGCAGTAACAAAATAGTCTCATATCATTGTTCTTCATAAACCTTTTGACACTTATGGCAACTTGTCTGGGTGGTCTAGCTCATGTGGTGTCATGTGATGTCCGCACCCAACAGTGCTTGCCAGTACCAAGTCCACTTGAGAAATCTACAAGTGCAATAGTGATGAAGCCGTACGTTCTCCACTGTCTGCTACATTTACATCAGAGTCAACCAACAGGAGTGCATGTGAATGGGCTCCAGCATCTTTTACTCACCCGCGGTGCGCTTGGGGATCACCGCTCGGAAGATGACGATGGCGACGCATTATCTTGATTGACATACATTATCTTAATTGAGACTCCAATGTCTGCTAGAATCCCAGCGCACTGCACAAGAGATCCTTCGAATGGTTCTGAAGGTTGAAGGTACGCCAGGGAGGGAAGAGTTGTTTGCTGGCTGGGTAGCGGGGCACTGCTTCCAGAACGGGGGCACTTCGATGCAAGATGGGCTGGTTGGCGAAAGTTGCAACATATGGCCTCACTTAAATCATCCCCGGGGCGATAAGCAAGGGTGCCATTTCTGGAACTAATTGCAAGATAAAGAGTGTCTTGTTGATCCAGGGGTAACAACGAAATTCGATGTGGTGCTGATGAAGCAGGCGGATTGACTTTTGAAAACGCTCTGTCATTCCTAGAACCAATCTGCAGCACTGGCAAGGGAGGCATCCGTAACGTTGATGTAGATACGCCCGAGGAGGGGTTGAGGCTGCCACCCAGGATCCGGCGAAGGACGACTCTTGTGACGCGTCTCACGAACAAGTAGAAGATGCGTTTAATTTACATATTTGCAAGAGAAGTACATTGCAGCGAGAGCGTACTGACGCGCCTTTCCATCACAAGGGCCCAGAGCACACTCGAGACGAGCGGGCCAGCGAAGTCCAGAGAGAGAGCCCCGACCGCACACGCGACGCGCTTTTTATACCCCTCGTTCGTGCACGTGCATCTTCTCAGACGCAGGCTGTGTGTCCCAGCGACGCTGATGTGCGTTTCCTGCGGTGCACACAGACGCCTCCCGCGTTCCTGCAGGACGTGGACAGCGTTTGACCGTTACGCCGATGAGCGTGCCTTGCAAGCCACCTCCTTTCTGTGCCGGTCATAACAATGTTCTGGCTGTGATGGGTGGCTGACTTGAAAAAGGAGAGGCCTGCTCTATAGTTCGGTCGAGTTGGGTGGCGACGCAAAGAAATGCGCTCACAGTTGGCAGTCATTGTGCAGCGATAGTTGTTGCCAAGTGTGCGTCACGCACACCCTGTAAGGCATACTCAATGCGCTGAGGATCTGTTAAATGGATCGGACATCTTTAAATTACGCGCAGTTTCGCCAAAGTGTAGTCAACGAG
This sequence comes from Rhipicephalus annulatus, assembly GCA_013436015.1. Classification (NCBI taxonomy): domain Eukaryota; kingdom Metazoa; phylum Arthropoda; class Arachnida; order Ixodida; family Ixodidae; genus Rhipicephalus; species Rhipicephalus annulatus. The sequence continues at coordinate 115,074 of WOVY01005507.1, forward strand.
GCTCTCACTGGGTGACTTGACGCGTCTGGTGACTATGTGCTGCCGCTGCAAAAGCGTACGCTGGTCTCCAAACTGGTTCTCAAACGCTGCTTTGAAGTTATCTCACGTGTCGAACTTGGCTTCCTCCCATGCTTTTCTAATCTGCAGCAGTGCCACGGAGCTTACCAAGCGCCACGGTAGGAGAGTAGATAGAGGCCTTGAGTACGCTCGTGTTCGTCAAGCCACTGGTGAGCTGAAATGCTACCGTCACCACTTAAGGTTGGCAGCAAGGGCGCAAGGTAGGGCAAGGTAGTAACTTGAACTGGAAACGTCGGCCATTGTGACAAAGTCAAAAAAAGATTGCCCGCAGCTTCCCTCGAGGGAACACTGAGGAGGATGCGGAGCATATAATTGGTTAACGGGGTGTTAAATTGCGACTTACTTGGGTCGATGGCTAAATTGGTTAATGTGGTTGTGAAATGGGGTGTTAAATTGCGACTTACTTGGGTCGATGGCTAATTTGGTTAACGTGGTTGTAGGAGGGGGTGTTAAATGAGTGAACACGTATGCGAAAGGGCGGCGCTGGTCGAAGGGACGTCGATCATTGTGTTTGTGGATTCGTTGGCATTCATTTCACCGCGACCTCGGACGTCGACGCGCCGTACAAACCAACCGACAAGCGGCAACTGAGCGAGCGAGCGCCGACCTTGAGTATATATACAGCGCGATGGCGCATGCGCTGTCAGCTGTCGAATGTTCTCGAAGGAGAAGCGCGCGCGCGGCACAGATGGCGATGGCGCGACTGCGCATGCGCTGTCAGCTGTCGAATGTTCTCGAAGGAGAAGCGCGCGCGGCACAGATGGTGGGCGACGGCGCGACGGCGCATGCCCGCGCGTCAGCTGTCGAATGTTCGAGAAGCGGTGCGAACGGCGCGGACGGCGCACTACAAGGCGCGAGTATAAGATGCTTCCGCATCTAAAAGGGCTGCAGTAGGTCACTCAGCACTTGCGTGCCTAAAACCGACTACGCAACTGTCGAGTCGAGCATACCAGACGGTTGATGGTTCCGGGCGATGTCATGAAGCAAGCGTTCGATCATGTCTTCCTTCGAGCCAGTCGTCTCTAGGTTACGGCGCGAAAGTTCATGGCGTATGAAGTCCACTGTGAACCCGTGCAGGTCTTTCACAGTTGCCTCATTCCAGGTAATCAGCAGCATTGCGGTCTCTTGGCGGGCGGGCAAGCTTGAATAAAGCTTCACGCAGGTGAAAGGCAGAGATGCGTGCGGCTGGTACCAACCACCAACTCCCACAAAGTGAACGAGTGGCTCAAGCTTCCGCCGCAAGTTTTTTCGACGACTGCGCCGAATCTGAGGGCTCGGCAGCCTAGACAAGGTGGCGACAGCGCGAAAACAAATTTAATAAACCGGAGCTACGGCATCAATGCAGTCATGAAGCACGCGTGCCTAAAAACGACTGCGAAATGGTGCCACGGCTAGATCAACATGTAGCACAAGGCTGCCAGAGTACTTGCTGTCTCACAAGTCTTTAAAAAATTTTCATTCTCTCCCAGAAAGGGTAGGTGCCAATGATTCTAGGAAAATAATTACCATCATGATGATTAACGCGGACACGCAGTGCGATGCCCGTGGCACGGGCCTTCTTATCATTCGTTGGTTCAGTAATTTTCAAAACCACTCGATTCTCGGCCAATCCCCCATAGTGAGTATGCGCCACTATCAATAGGTGAACAACAACTTCATCGTGTCCGGTAAGAGGATTCCAGTTCTTTCCGCTTGCCAAGAGCGTCACGTTCTGCTTTAGGCTCTCTTCGACTGCCCTTCAATCTTGACAACTAGTGTGCGACGAGGAACCGCCATGCAAGGCTTCGGTAAGACGCCCGTTCTTCCGGTAAGCCTAACTCAAACATTTTCTGCGGTACCTTGTATTTGTATACGCGCAGGTTCCGTAGTTTTTTTGTGAGCTGTTACAGTTCGTTAGTACCATTTTCAAGCTCACTCCAAATCTGTAATAACAGTGTAATGGCGCAACAGAAAAATGGCTTAATTATTATTGGGCCAGGCCTGTAGATCCGGCAGCTGGCCTATTATCCCGTAAAAAAAGTTTCCGGCAGTATTTTTTCCTATTGGCTGCCATTGAAAGTGTGACTTATCTGCCACCCATTTCCGGTGAGCCTGTCATGTCGGCGATACATGCCCTGGCAGCACATGGGCTGAACGTGTAGTGCCAGCCGCTGGCATAATACACCACAAACCGGTGACTTATTGGCGTCCTGCTGTATTTTTAGCTTTTAGCCATTTCGCTATTTTCGCTCTCTGACATTGAGCAACACTGATCACCATTGTCAAGGACAGTCAAGGACCCGAGCTTCCCATCTGTTGGCCAAGGCAAGTCGAAGGAGTTGACCCGGCCTCTACGCATTTACCGACGTAGCCACGGCATAAAAAAATCGAGTACGTTTTGTTTGTGACGTGAATAACATAAATCTAAGCTAACCTAAGCTAACCACGTTACTTCCAACCCTCCTATAAGAAAGAACTGCTGCCATTCAGTCGACTGATATAATCTGCCGGCTGCCGTCAATATTGGCACTAACTTAACTGCCTTCCCTTCGTCTGTCAAGACGTCCTTATTATGGCGCGTCACGGGTCCCCGTTAAACCACAGTGTGTTTCAACAATCCAATGTTGTAGACTGTTCCATTTCCTTTCCTTTATTTATCTGCTATTTCTCACTTCAAGCTTCAACGCTAAAAACTGTCACGTGAAAAACCAACGCAGCAGAGGCTCGTGCACGGGACAGAACTCAAAAAAAACTTTTACATGCGATTGAACTGACGTGCTGCATTGTCTCATTTTTCATCCCCCGTCAATATTGTATGTTTTAGCATCTCGCTTCCTTCTTACGGTGATAGCGTGCTCCGGTTCTGCTTGATACCCCACTAAAGATACGTGCATTGAGTGTAGCATTCTGCGACATTCATCTCCATGGCTTGGCGCACCACGACAGAAACAGAGGACACACAAGCAGTGCTTTTCTGCCCAGTCGTGAAGCTCTACGTTGTACGAATTGTGATTTCTAACCAAGTAACCAGGCAGCGTCCTTGAGCGTCCCGTCAAATTTGGGAGAAATTCCTTTTCCACAAAAACTAATGCAAGCTTTCCTTGCGCGATTGAGCAATTTAACTTACCTCGAGCTGAACGAAAAACGGCAGGAGGAGGAAGGCTGAAGCTTGCGATAAAAAAAAGCCCTAATGAGGGGCTGTGTGTTCGAGAAGACGTTTGGACAAGTGTACTTGTGGGATACAACTGACTTCCTTAGCACTAGCGTGTACATGCTTCGTACACTCTCTTCCCATCAACAGATAAAAAGAGGGCAGTTGTAATACGGGGTGGAAGGAGGGTGAGGGTGAAGTCGTGACGAATTAGCTGAGTGAAAAGGGTAGAGGTGTTTCGTGATAAAAATGAAAGAAAGAAGATGGTGGAGTTGGCGGAAGCAGACATTTCACTTATTCATGGTCTTCAGTGGACGCCCCACTTAACAACGGTAGTTTTGAAGCGAACCGATTAGCATGGTAAACGACGCTGCTTATAACCTCTTGGTTTCTTTCTGGTTATATACGTGCGCATGGTTACATCGATTGTAAATTTCCACAATCAAACTCATTTCCTTGCAACCCGTAACATAAAGCTTGAGAACTTCAAATCTCAATAGCTTTCTCACACTTTCAATTTAAATTTCGTAGTGGCACACTAATCACCTTCACTTCATAGTCAATGTCTCATCCTTAGCCAAAGCTGTGCTGTGTCCCCAATACATAATGGCTCAGGTTTCAAAGTACTCTATACTGCCTCAACTAAACCTTGAGCTATGATGTGTGCCGCACGCGTAGGGGCTGAAGCCTCAACCATCCGGCACCGATGGCATCATCACAGGCTTGCTAAGTCCGTGCGGACTCCACGACTAGCTGGTAAGAGAACGCGTTGCACAGCGCGTAGTCATTGTTTCTGGAGGCAGAAGTGACAATGCACATCTCTTTTCCATTGAGTGGTCGTACATCCCCAATATCGCAGTTCCGTTATTTTTCAACCAAATGTTGTACATAGTTCAAACGCCGCACGTAAGAAGGTGCTCACCAATGGACAAAGTAATAAAAGCTTTACGTCCTAAAATCATGATATGAATAATAAAGACGTCATAGTGAAGAGTTCCAGATATTTTGAGAATGCGGCGTTCCTTAACGTTCACTGACATCGCACAGTACGCAGGCCTTGAGCATGTCACCTCCATTGAAATGCAACCGCCGCAGTCGTCACCGAATCCGCAGTCAGCAACCAAGCGCCATAACCAACAAAAGCCACGGGACGGACAAATGTGCCACTTTAGACTGTAAGGGCCCCATAGCTACAACAATTTATTTGGCATTTCACGTTTGCCCTATGTTTCGAAATATTTGAAGAATGGTAGCAAACCTCTTTGCAGACATGCAAAAGAACGCAAATTCACCAAACCCAACAAGAATGAAACTCTCGTTTGCTCGTCGCGATCAGTCCCTTGGGAGGAATACAAGCTAACTCAATGTTAAGCACACACACTATGTCGGTGGTTTGAATCCCGAAAGAGGCCACCACGTTTCAATGGAATCAAGTGTGCTCCAGCTGCACTGGAAGGAAGTCATGTTTAACAATATGGAGCTCGTCAACCAATGCGAGCTTGATAACTGATCTTTCGAAGCTTCGCGTCCACGAGATTTAGTTGAACAAAGCGTTCACCATAAGCAACACTCTGAGCTAGTCCCATCGTCTGAACATGTAGGTCAGCACGGTATAGCGAGTAGGAACTAGGGCTGGGCAGAGATACTCAGAAAAGTATTGCGGAATACATGTAACCAAATACTTCTGTTGGGAGCCCTAAAATACCGATACAGAGATACATTCCTCTCTGGCGTAACGGGCTTTTTAAGAGATAGTTTGGAAAAAGGGGAATCAAGTATTTCGCAATACAGGTGCAGCAACACAAATACGGGAATACTTTTTTTTTAATTTTGGGGATATTTATACTACGAAAAGACATTTCAAGTATAGCCTAATGTGGTAAATAAGTCTGCTAGGCTTTAAAACTTGCCATTTATTTATTCAATTGCACAGAACGTGCAAAACAATAAGAGATTACAGGAAGAGGGAGAAGAGAAGGGTGATTAATAAGTACAAATTTGGTAAAGGGTTAATTCTTTAATATTCATTGCTTGTTCTGGAACTTTGTAATGCGCTGATGTCGTAATTGTTTACCACCCGAAAAAAGTTAGGCATACTGACCTGGTCTCGAGAGAACACGGGGATCGTCGGTAAAGGTCGAGTACTCTCCCTGCACGATGCTGCAGTTAGCGGTGTCGCACTTTACAACACCAGGCATTCTGATTGGCAGGTAAAGCGATTGCAATGCTTCCTGTTTAGCTGAGCGGTAGAGCGTCTTTGATATGTACGGATGTCCACTTCGTGTGTGGCGCAAGAAGTTTGGTCTCCCATAGCACAACTTAGTGCATTACCAAGTGCGCAGCAGGCTCTCGCCTTCTTGTGCACACAGTGATGACATGATGCTACACTTTGGTTACGTAGGTGCTGCTCAAACGGACGACTGGCACATGAGTTTGGTTATTAGAGCGTGAAAATTGGCATCTCGCGTTCTGTTCCCGAGCATGACAGAGAAAGATTACTCAAAAAACGAGCGCGTAACTTAGGCAAGGACCAAAACGTGGGTGATCATGAATCATCAACTCGCCAAATCAGCCATTTTGACAGAAGAAGAGTAGCAGACAGGATTTGTCTTTTCAAGTGCGAGGGGCTGGCAGAAAGCAGCTCATCCAACAAGGCCACCTTTTGAATTCTAAGCGGTATTTCGCTGTTCCGGTCATAGGGAGCTTTAGCCAATGTTTTTTTTTTCGTTGAGCTGTACATCACTATTCGACTTCTTGTGGTTAGATAATGAAAGAGTCCCGACGGGCAGTCACACCTTTACTGTTCACCTACTCTAGTGTGTGTAGAGCGGGCCCAGTCATCCTCAGAATCAGAAGTTTATCTTTAAAACTTGGGTACAAACACAAGAATGTATTACGCAAAAGGAGGTCCCACAGTCAAGGGAATGTATACACTCTAAGGCAAAATTACCCGAAAAAAAAGTAACGGAGACCAATGGGCGCGCGCGATGAACGAATAGACCGTTGAGGAGCAACCACAGAGGGAAGCGTGCCGCGCGAAACACAACAGGCAGAAGGCTGCGTGCGCTGGCGTCTGCAATGCCTGTCATCTATCGCTTCCGTCGGAGGAGCTCCCCAAGGATCGAACAAGATTACAACGAGACTGGACTTGTACACTTCACCATGAATTCACTTAAAAGAATGGAGAAGCTTCATGTGTATGTAGAAAAATAAAAGATTTTGATGTCTCACTTTTGTCTTTTTTTGATGCCGTGACTGCGAAAGCAGTTATACATAGGTGGCTAACTAATTTTTTGCGTTTTCTTTTCTGTGCAATTTGTTGCTCACTGCGCAGAAAAACGGGCAAAAAAGTATTAGGCCTGACGGAAATTAAACAAAAAACAATGTTTGAGCTGGGGACAAAATGTTCATTCGATTGGAGTATTTGAGTGGATCAACCGTTCATCCGGCAAGGTGCAACTGTGAGGACTAACGGTTGCCCGGTAAGGTGTAAATGTGAGGTTAATAGTTGTTCTATAAGGTGCAAATGTGAGGACTAAATGTTAGTGCTTTGACGTGAATTGTGAGACTCACAGTTACTCACTAAGGTGTAAATGTGAGGACTAAATATTAGTCTCTTGAGCTCGCCTGTGGGGACTAACTGTTAGACCCGGTGCCGTAGGTCCTTAAAGAGAATAATGGTTGTGGCAGCCTCATTAGTCCCCAAAAGAACGAAGCACACACCCTTTTAACACCCTTTTGCCTTAGAGTGTACAAACTACTTCCGACATAGGTTTAAAAGGCACTAAGCCCCCTCACTTTAAGAACTGCACCATAGTTAGGGGGACACAGATATGCACGTGCAGCATCTAAATAAATACTGCATTGGCATTCCTTTAGGTGCACCAGTCTGGCCACGTTACTTCGGTGATTGTAGTACTGTATATGGTTCAGCAACCGCGCATATTCCATTAGCCGTACACTCCCTTTCAGTACGATGTAAGCAATGGGCACCATTTCTGCTGTTTATTTCCCCTTAAAAACCGCGCAGTCCTGGAGGAATGGTAATCAATCGCTTTTTCGCAGCAGTTTGCCAGCAGGCTTCAGCCACCAAGAGTTCGCAGAGCCGTGCTTCCACTTCTACCGTTACGTGTATGGCTACTGGGCGCAAAGGCGCTTGGACAGTGCGCTCGACGTTCTTCTGGGGACATTCCGGCGGGTCGGGATCGGCAAGTCAATGCGTGCGCAAAAACACACCCAGTTCCAGAATTCGAACCAGAGTGCCAGGGCCCCCACCAGCTGCATCGCCGCTTTCAACAGAAAGGAAGAAGAGGTATTTCTGCAAGTTTTTTTTTTGGCACCGGTGTTGCGCTTGTGCGTTCTCTCAAAACGCTCGCGGTGCTGACAGCAAATATTATATATGTAGCCTCTTTATACAAAGTCCTCAGAAACGACGACGCATAATACTGGGAGGGGGGGAGGCGGCTGATTCTTATCAATAAATGAAGAGAAATGTTGGATATTAAACCGACGACGTCTTGGCATGCTGGTTTGCCTATTTGGAAATAATGAGTGCCAACGTGAAACCTGGGACACAGCAGAGAATGGAAGAGACAAACATTGCACGCACCGTATTTAACCAGCTCCCCCCATTGCATACGCAAATTTTGGGTTCACCCTGTTAGTGGTTGGTGACCATCAGACGCTGGAAGCAGATCAAGTTCAGAGACCAGAATGCATATAATTTGACATGCGCTTCGCATTTGTATTTAAGTAGTGTGTTGTATCGCTAAGACACAGATTGTTTCGAATTCAGTCAATCACTATTCTGCTCGACCTGGACATACGAGCATTCCGAACGCCTTTTGTCATACGGTTTTCTTCGTGGAAAGTTACGTGTCTTTTTAACCTTCCTAGTCTCGTAGTCAACGTGAGACAAAGACCAGCCAGGGTTATAAAAATTTTAAAAAAAACAGAATAATGATTTACCATCTACAGCTTATTACAACAAACACCATGAATGCTGGCGTAATCATCACAGGCGGAGTCATCTTTTTTTTTCTAGGCAACAAGAGTGAAAGGGAAGCTCTTGCTGCAGTGGGCTCGTCCTCTAAGCTGCTGCTGCAATTAGATAGAAATTAAGATAATTTTTGCACTCTTATACTAGCATTACGATATAGTGGTGTTGTGTTAGCTATTAATGGTAAGAGAGAAACTCTGACAGCACTGTGAAGAGTGATGCGCTGTAGTGAGCACTCATTTGTTCTTTTAGAGACCAGAAAATGAAAAACGATCTGCATTGTCTGGGGCACACACTTTTTTCTCTCTCTTTGTGCTTAATTAATCATCGCATCTGTTGCACACCTCTCCTTGCTCACTTAGTTGGCACATGGTAAGTTGTATACGTGAAAGCAGCTTGTTGGTACATGGCGCCAATGAAATAGCGCAGACGCAAAGGAGGGTACACAGAACGCAAGGAAGACAACACGGGCGCTACGTCATCTGGCAGTCGTTTCATTCGTAGGAAGCAGGACAACTGAAATGCATTCCACGAGACCACAGAAAGGAGACTCTTGAATATACTGGGATGTTAAAGAGCACATTTCAGTGAAGTTATTTTTCGTACGGAAGAGACATAAATACAGGTTACGTACGAAAACCCAAGAAAAGAGACACATATAAAATGAATGAAGGCGCATCATGTGCACTCAATCTTTCGTCCTATATACTTTGTATGTTTTGTACGTATATATGGTTTTATTTCGTCGGTTATTGTCTATCTCCACCATCTACCAGTTCGTTCAGTACTTAGTCTTCATAATTACCTACGTGAGAAAATAGCGGAAATGTGGAAGTCTTCATTTCGCTCTTTCTGCACGCCTTTTCACACCCACGTCGTTCGGTGAGCTGTTTCTTTCGGACCACTTGTTCTCAGCGTCATTCTCAAGCAGAGCTGCGGTGGCCATCAAATATAGCCCGCCGTTACGCAAAACTGTACATAGTCATGGTAAATATAAAGAGCTAGTGGAACCGTTAACGTCACGCCAGCTGAGATTTGGTTACTTGCGTTGGCGACTCATGCGTCATTATATGGCCTTGCAGAAACACTATTGAGAAAAGTGAAGTAGGGAATTTCAACGACGCGCATAGTGCAAAAAGCATGCAGGGAACAATTGGCGAAGAGCATTCTTTATAAGCCGAATGCAGCAATTCAAAAGAACACAAAGAATTGTCGATTTCTGCTACGCTGTGGCAGTGCAACTTGTGCCCAAAGCTTCCAATAAATGCACTAGAATGAACTCTAGCGGTACAAAGTCTATGTGAACTGCAATGCACAACGCTTCAGCGAGTATGTGAATGATAGGTAGTTCATAAATTTATCTAATTTTTGTACTTTTGGCACCGTTTGGCTTCACGTGGCTTGGATTCGCCTTTTAACGACACTACAATCAGCACATGTTCAGCAGTTGCCCTTCCAACCACCGCGGTAGTCTTGTGGCTAAGGTACTCGGCTGCTGACCCGCATGTCGCGGAATCTAATCCCGGCTGCGGCGGCTGCATTTCCGATGGAGGTGGAAATGTAGGCCCGTGGGCTCAGATTTGGGTGCACGTTAAAAAACCCCATGTAGTCGAAATTTCCGGAGCCCTCCACTACGGCGTCTCTCATAATCATATGATGGTTTTGGGACAATAAACCCCACATACCAAGCAGTTGTACTACACTACTTTGAACTTCACTACATTGAACTACAATGAAGCCTCCAGCCTAACCAATTCAAATCAGGTGACGAAGTAAACAATAATCAGTTTTGTTTGAAACTTAACGAAATTACAGCAATAAAGAAAGCCCCAAGTAGGATCGAAGCGAGTAAGCATGAAGAATAGGCCCGTTTATGTACTACCCAGCCTTCGCGTGGTCGCTGAACGAAGGCAGTCCAAGAGTCCGCTCTAGTTAACTTTTGGAAACTCTGTGCTTGTGCCTATGCAGTATGTAATTCGGTGTTGCGTTGTGTACTTGAGGACCATGGGTCATTTCAGTTACGACACAAAGCTAAGCTTGCAGGAGCTGAGAAAGGAGGACAAGGAGGACTCATCCTCCAGACCACTTGTCAGCAGCCCTCGCTGTACGAGAATCCACCAGGAGGACTCGTCGCGGCTAACAACCATGCCCAGTATCTCGTCGTTGGACTCTGAGGCTTCGCTCCAAACCTGATGAACTACTGGCCGCCTCACATGATGAAACCGATGGGGTGGCAGAGGGATGGGCAGGTGGCTTCTATAACAATGGTGCTGACACCATTGAATTTGCGCACAGTTCCTAAGCCTTCCTTTGGCACACAGGGAGTGAAAGAGCCCTACACGCGGAAAACGCGCACTTAATCCGCCACCTTTCAATTTTTTCTATGTATTTTGATGAAAAAAATATTTACTGCAAAAAAAACCGTTCCCGGGCTAAATTCTTGCCTATATAATATTACTTCGATGATCTCTACTTCTTCAGCAGTGGTCTGAAACAAGCATTCCTATTTTTCGCAAGCGCGCCTTGACTTCAGAAAGAAGAAAATACCTCCTAAATTTGTACGGGAGAAAGCTACAGAAATTCGAGAAATATACAAAGATCGAGAAAGCTACAGAGATTGTACTGGTCTCACGCACTTTACTGAGGCCCCACGTGCGGTCACTACGTCTTGAAACATATTAGAAGACCAAAATCTCTATATCGCAATCTGCGTGCAGATTTGCGTGACAATCTCAACATCAGTATCAATATGTCAAGTCCTTACGCCAACTACCTTTCAGAAATTATCTGGATATGTGATGTGGGAAAGGCTATCTCTTAAATTACAGCTGTGGCGACATTTTGTTCAACAACCTGTTTCCACCCCTTCAACTTTATTCACTCCCCTGGCCCTTGCTGGACTAGTTTTTGTGACAGTGGCCCGTGGCATGGTCGATGTGACTTTGACACCCCTGTTTTACATGTAATACTGTGCTCTTCCACGTACAAGCTCAAGTAAATGACTTGGTACATGCTTTTGACCTAGTATATCAACACACGGTGACTTGTTCCTCTTCTTGCTGATTATGCAAATTAGACTAATTAAACTATGTACCCTAATTATTCTATAAGGCGGTTGGCTTGAGATGCAAGCTCATCGCGATGAAGCCTAAGATATGCAAATTAGACATTTAAATTAGGCTAGTAATACAAATATTTTAATAACGGTAATCATGGTGCTATGTGCTGTTTTTTACAAGTAAATGCCATATTAAACCTTATCGAAGCCTGGCCAACCTGCACGACTTGCAATATGACCACGGGAACACTTCATCCATCAGCGTGGTAATGCACGTGTTGCCATGACCAGCTGAATATCGATCAGCTCAACTATGCCCCTGCCTTGCGTAACTCAATGCAAGCTGCGACATTTTTTTTTCAGCTTACTCTGTTCCTCACCTGTGTTCTACAAAACTTCAGCGTTCTGTGATTGTGAAGAACATGCCCTTGTTCTTGTTCACCTATTTTCCCTGACGCATACCCACTGTCGGAGAATAGTCAAGAAATGAGTGGTTTTTATTAAATAGGAAACAGTTTTTGATCAATAGAGTTTACATTAAAAAAGAATACAGATTACCTACGAAATTATAATGCTTGATCTAATTCGTGTAAATAAGTAAGTAACAAAATTGTTTCTTTATATAAGAACAACGCCCTGACTTTTTGTACGTTTAATGTTGTAAATATGTAAGCATATTAACACTGAATAATTAGTCAACTTATTAGAATAAACAATATTTAGAAGTTCGGAAGAGGAAGCCGCTTCTGCGAGCCACACATATTGTCTAGTTCTCAATATATTTGAATTGTAAAACAATTGGATTTCATGCCGATCAATTATGTTATTAAAGATCAATACATGCTGCTGTACCTACTTATTAACGACGCACACGTATTCAAAATTGCACTAGCTACACAATACGTTTTTCCCATAATTGTGTTATAAAAAATGAAGAATCGCACATCCTTGCTAGTAATTGACAATTTCTCGAGTTTCACGAGCCAAAGTAATGACATAAGGAGGCACGCATTAGGTGGTCGGAACTCGGACTTAATTCTGACTGCCTGCTGTTATGTAACGTGCACCTATAGATCTAAGTAAATGGGTGTGATTGTATATACATCAAATAAAAACATAGAAGTTATGGCCGCGAGCCAGACACACGCCCTCGAAATCAGCAGGGCGAAGCGTTGGCTTTTAAGCTACCACGGTTGGTGCATCCTGGGGTACTAGAACCGTTTCAACGCGAAAGCATCATGTGCACCGTGAAGTGAAAAGTGTCGCGATCATAGCTAACATATGATAGTAACAATTTTGACGTAACCAAGCAATCACGTCACATTGTGATGTCAATTAAAACTGACCTGGACTCCAAAGAGCAAGTTCCTGGATCACAAGGCATTAAGCACCTTAAGTTGCACAACGTGACTAAGTGAAGACTTTATGGGACTATGTCACGTGACATACTCGTCCATTCTCTCGAGACGCGCAGGCATTATGCGATCTCGAATCGATCACGTGAGGGTAGCTTTGTACGGCTGTCTTTTTTTCAAGCTTCCCCGTGCCGTGAAGGACGCTATAACAGTGCGCAGTGAGCGCCTTGAGGCTCCGTGCACTCACTAACTTTAACACATTAGGGAGTTTTAGTACTGCAGAATGGTGTTACAAACGCATCACGCAAGCGCCTTGCGTTACGTGGCGTCGTTTGCCACTAATCGGCTTTTAGTACGCCGTAGTACCCGCGTACGTAACGAGCGTGAAACGTATTGCGTCATCTGGTAGAACAAAATAGAAGCACGTGTTGTTGACAGCCAATGTGAGCCAATCCAAGTGTTATAGCCAGATTATGGCCATATTTTAAGCCACAGAGCTGGTCGGTGCTTGCCTTCGATGCCACCATTTTGCAAAACGAAGTCTCGCGCTGTCGCGAACTTGTTCGAGAGCGGCGTGATCAGCTCATACGTACGCACGCACGAATCTCATGCGCGCGTACGTAGCAGCTGCGTGCGTTACGCGATACGTGCGGTCTGCGCATGCGCACTACGCAGAACGTGGCGTCCTTACGTACGCAACGCCGCCACGTACGCAGCGTACGCAGTACTAAAACTCTCTATTATCTTTGAATGCCCCACATTCACTACGCAACGTGCATCGCCCATAAATGAGTATAGAGTGATTAGACTGAAGTTTGCTATCCTTGACCGCGTGTTGCCGGAAGGGTGTGCGACTTGACGTGACCAGGGCAATCAATCCTTGCAAGCATCCATGCACAATAATTTTCCGCCTATTTTTTATTATTCGTCATTTGTGTTTGGCTTGTTATTTGGAATAACGCTTCAGTTGATAGTCTGCGCCTGCTTGTGCTTTCTTCTTCTTTACAGTTCATGGCGTTCATTGCACAGCACCCCATTACCAGCACCAACGACACAGCTTAACACTCTTCTGTATGTATAAACCTCAATCACACTCGGGACGGTTAAAAAATATCTGAGATTTCAACATGCTCAGGAAATTAAAAAAGTTTACATAATCTTTTCATCACGCAGCCCCATCAGTAAAAATAATGCATACACAATTTCTTTGGAGAGATTTGTGATGATGGAGCTTAAGCACAGGAACGTCTACGGTGAAATTCTCCTCTGTGATTTTGTCATCCAGTGCAAGGTTGTTTTCACTCATAAAACACACGGAGTCTTTTTTTTTGTTTTTGGAGTGCATGTCAGCGTCTACAGTGGCACAGTGAAATCATATCCCAATATCATCGAACGCGTGATTAACAGTGCCAAAACTAGCTGATATCATCGTTCTTCAGATACATTTACTTTACATTACCTACAGTAACTTGTCTGCGGGGTCCAGTTCACGTTTTGTCTTTTTTTTTGTGCCCGGCATTATTTGGAAGTACCATGCCAACTCGAGAAATCAATAAATGCAATACGTATGAAACTCTACGTTCTCTATTGTGTGCTCCCATTACATCGAATAATAATAATCATGAATAATAATAATAATAATAATAATAATAATAATAATAATAACAATAAAAGATATTATTATTATTATTATTTATTATTATTATTATTATTATTATTATTATTATTATTATTATTATTATTATTATTATTATTATTATTATTATTATTATTATTATTATTATTATTATTATTATTATTATTATTATTATTATTATTATATTATTATCTGGCCCCAAACCACAATATTTTCATGCGAGACGCCACAGTAGGCGACTGCAGCAAATTGACCACCGGTGTTTTTTTAACGTGCACTGACATCGCCCAGTATAGGCGTTTCTACCATTTCGCCTCCATCGATATGCGACCGCTGCTGCGAGATGAAACACGCAAATCCTTTGAGTCACCATCCGAGCACCGTAACCGCTACACCACCTCGGCGGAACATTTACTTCACAGTTACGCTAATAACAGTGGGTGTGTGGTTGATCGCTCATCTCTTTTGCTGACCCGCGGTGCGCTGGCCGATCCCCACTCAGAAGACGATGACGAAGAATGCAACACATCATCATCATTCTTATTGACGCAGCGACGTATGGTCATTCCAAAAAAAAATTCAGAAGAATATGCGCCTGACTCTTGGCCCATCGCCTGGAGTGAGTAGGTAGGTGCCAACCATCCCACGATGATCATCACCGCAATCATGATCAACACGAACGCGCAGTGAAAGCCTCGTGGCACGGACCTTCCTGTCGTTCGCTGGGCCTTCACGTCTCATCAGAGAATCCCTGTCGTTCCCGCTTCCACGACCTCCCACAGGCTCTCTTCAACATCCCGGTGACCTCATCAAGCGGTCTATGCCAAGGAAGAGCCGTGCAAAGTTTCGGTTCGACGCCCATTGCTCCGGTAAGCTTAACTGCATCTTCTTCTCCGAGACCTTGTATTCGTAGGCGATGGAGCCGTAGTCTTACCATGTTGGTATCATATTCGAATCTCCCTGGAAATCCTTATTATTCGTGAAGTGACACAGTTGAACAGTGGCTTCGTTAGGCTCGTGATCAGATCATTTATTGCGTCAAGAACTCCTGATTACGCGCTGCCCCGAGTCCCGTTAGTCCTCGGTGTGTTTCACGCTCCCTTGTGGGAGACCCTTCCCTTCCTTTTCCTTTTTGATCCGTTCTTTCTGTCTACGTTTCAAAACATGCTGCAAGCTGTCATGTACAGTTTGAACGCCACTGAGTCCCGTGCACCTAGCAGAACCAGTGGTAAAGTTTTGCGCGCGTTTGAACTGACACGGCACATTGTTGTCTCCTTTCATTCCCGCCAAAGGTGTACGTTTTAGCACCTTGCGTCTTTGTAAAATTATCATGTGCCGCGGTACTACTTGATGTCAAAACAAAAAGTACAACTACATCGAGTTTTGCATTATTTCCAGTTTAAAACGCATAATGCATCCAAAACAATGAGCGCAGAAACTTCGAGGTGGCATCACCGGCCGCTTTCTCTGTATATATTTCTCTTTTCATTTTTACGGCATCTTTCTTGGGCTCTCAGTCGCGGTAAGACAAAGCTTAAGGCAATTCATTATTCAGCGAAACCGGGTTGACCGTAAACTTTCACATTAAAACTCATTTTCTTGCACCCCTTAACATTACGCCTTGAAACCTCAAATTTTATTCACTTAATTGTTTCTCGTATACTCTACAAACTTCGTAGTGATACACTAAACCATTCACAGTTCTGATCTCATCGTACTTAGCCAAGGTTGTTTTGAAAATATTATGTCAACAATAAGTCAGGGCTCAGGTTTGGCCCTACTGTGTATTGTATCGGTTAAACCTTGACCGATGATGGGTGCAACATGCGCAGAGGCCAAAGCATGAACCCTCCGACACCACTGGCATCACCATTGGCTTGCTGTCCGTTAGGGGTCGGTCCCCTTAGCCTGGATCGAGAACGCACGCAGTTGAAGATGATGTACAAGAAATGGAACAAGGAGGGCTACTTGGCCACCAGCACCATCTACTTCACTATGCCTTCATTGGTCGGGACAAAAGAGGTTGCTCAGAGTGGTTGCTACACCAGTAATCACGAGCTCATTCATGTTTCGCACGCACTGCTAAATATTAAAATAGAGACGTTGGCACGCAACACTCGTGTTCCTTTTGCACTCACATGCACAGTGACAGGAGTTCAGTTAACCTCTTTAACCGAAATTGGTGTGTTAGCCGTGTTAGCTAAGTAGTCGCTCGCACATTGTGGTCGACCTACTCGGAACTTGTCTTGTGAAATCACGTGAAATAGACAGTGTCGTCGTGAGAAGTTATCTCGGAATTCTTTGTGCAGGTTGTGTACAAGTCCTTGGTTGCCATCTTGCATTCCTCGTGTTCACAATGTTGATCGATTGATATGTGGGGTTTAACGTCCCAAAGCCCCAATATAATTATGAGAGACGCCGTAGTCGAGGGCTCCGGAAATTTCGGCCACCTGGGCTTGTTTAACGTGCAGCCGAACCTGAGCACACGGGCCTACAGCATTTCCGTCTCCATCGGAAATGCAGCCGCCACAGCCGGGATTTGATCCCGCGAACTGCGGGTCAGCAGCCGAGTACCTTAGCCACTAGAGCACCGCGGCGGGGCTGTTCACAATGTTGACGGTCGTGCCAGCTCTAGAGGAGACTTGGTGTTTTGAGATAGCGTGTCTCCGTTCCTGGCACTATGCGGGCAACCAAAGGGGATGCGTCTGTGTGATGTTGCTGCATCAAGAGCGCTGTGACATGGTGCAGGCATTGCTTCGAGCCACAAAAAAGAGCACGAAAGAACTAAGCAGACAGACGTAAGATATTGGAGAAGGAAACACGTCTATAGCATAACAGTACGTTATGTTGGGCTAGTTGGTACATATTAAGTTGAAATACGAGGCACAAGGATGCCAATGAGAAGAACGAGAAGAGACAGAAAGAGCGCCAACTCACAACTAAGTTTATTTTTATGAAGCGTTCCCAATATATAGGCTCTCGGAGGACATGCGCAGAACATGCTCAGTTGGCGCTCTTTGTGTCTCTTCTCGTTCTTCTCATTCACTGCGGCGGCTGCATTTCCGATGGAGGCGGAAATGCTGTAGGCCCGTGTACTCAGATTTGGGTGCACGTTAAAGAACCCCAGGTGGTCTAAATTTCCGGAGCCCTCCACTACGGCGTCTCTCATAATCATATAGTGGTTTTGGGACGTTAAACCCCACATATCAATCAATCGTTCTTCTCATTGACATCCTTGCGCCACGTATTTCAACTTAACGTCTATCGCATCTTCGCTGGAAAGCGCTCGGACACACGTGTGACTCAAGCAGACATACCCATCATGTGAAGTTGCATCACGACCACTCCCTGAAGAAAGGCGGACTGACGGCTTTCATTGAGGAGCGTGTTTGCACTGAAATTGAATGGCATAAAGGAGGCATTGTTTAGGCGTTTCTAGTCAGCCCGCTTTACTTCGGGACATGCCATATAAGGCACAGACGGCGCGCGTGCTCCCATCATAGCCATTGCCACGTCATTTAAGCGCAAATAAAATAGTGGGTGCCATCACTAAACTCAGTTTTGACTTGAAACCACGCAGTCTTGGACGTCAGATAAAACATTTTACTCCTGCAGCTGTCTGCCGCAAATATATCGTAGCCTTAGAATTCAGCCACCACGAGTACGCGGATCCAGGCTTCAACTCCAACCTCTTCAGCAGCTCTTCAGCAGTCTGCTCGAAAATCGACTCAATACTTTCCAGATGCTCGTAGCCACCATGGCAATGCACGCTCAAGCATGCGCCCAGTTCCAGGTTCCGAGCCAATGCACTGCCAGAGCCAACGTCGGCTTCGTCGACGTCTTTGATAGAGAGGAGAGAGAGAGAGAGGTATTTTAAAGACGATAGGCTTTCTTAGGGACCTTCGGCGGAAAAATTTTGGTCTGTCTGTCTGTCTGTCTGTGTCTGTTGTCTGTCTGTCTGTCTGTCTGTCTGTCTGTCTGTCTGTCTGTCTGTCTGTCTGTCTGTCTGTCTGTCTGTCTGTCTGTCTGTCTGTCTGTCTGTCTGTCTGTCTGTACATTTGTCTGTTTGACCGCCCTAAAGATACCTCAAACGGCACCAAACGGCCAACCCCATCCGCAGCGCCCACCAATATTGCTCAAGGCTTAGCGTTCATAGTTGTGCGATTGTCAATTAAGAAGCAATTATTGCGCATATCTGAGGCGCCACAACAACGCTTCGATTCTTTCTATGTCTGCCTTTTACTAGAAGAGGCACACAAAGAATGCACTTAAGTTATGAAGCGTTAAGTCGCGCTGCGCTGACAGTGCAACGCGATGCTCAACAAGGTGTTTCCAACGCTTTGCTACGACGTCAAGGTGGTGGCACTTGCCCTTCGCTTTGCGTTCTACACCTTATCACCTCCGAGACTGGTGCGCATCTTTCTCCGCGGGCTTCCTGCCTTCGTTTCGAAAATAACTGCCAGATGGCACCTGTGTCTAACGTGCCTCGATGCGTCGATGCGCTCGTTCGCCTCCTCTACACGCTCGAGGCACTCTAACGCAGCGCCTGCAGAATACCATTCACCGATTTTCTTGTGCAGAACATCAAAGAAACGTTTTGTTCACTCTCTCCAGACGCAAGACTATCGTCTTTCGACGACATTTCGGTGTAATATGCAAATTGGGAACCAATTTTTCGCAATGCTTTTGTAAAGGTGTTGCACATGCCACGGCCACTCGTCCTCCCCCTTTAGATCGAGCGGCCGTGCACATGAACTCCCCAATAATCTTTTAGATGCGGAAGCATCTTATACTCGCGCCTTGTAGTGCGCCGTCCGCGCCGTCCACACCGCTTCTCGAACGTTCGACAGCTGACGCGCGCGCATGCGCCGTTGCGCTTCTCCCCCTTCTCGAACATTCGACAGCTGACAGTGCATGCGCCGTCGCGCTGTATATATACTCAAGGTCGGCGCTCGCTCGCTCAGTTGCCGCTCGTCGGTTGGTTTGTACGGCGCGTCGACGTCCAAGGTCGCGGTGAAATGAATTCCAACGAATCCACAAACACAATGATCGACGTCCCTTCGACCATCGAAGCCCTTTCGCATACGTGTGTGCGTGTTCACTCATTTAACACCCCCTCCTACAACCACGTTAACCAATTTAGCCATCGACCCAAGTAAGTCGCAATTTAACACCCCATTTCACAACCACGTTAACCAATTTAGCCATCGACCCAAGTAAGTCGCACTTTAACACCCCGTTTACCAATTATATGCTCCGCATCCTCCTCAGTGTTCCCCCGAGTGAAGCTGCGGGCAATTTTTTTTTCGGTGTGGCCAGCAAATAATCAAAGTATAGCGTCCTAAGCATCGCCCTTAAGTAGCTCTGCAGAAATGACGACGCACGATATTGAAGAAGGGGGTGACTGATCCTGATCAGTAAATGAAGAAAAATGTCGGATATAACACCGACGAAGCCGTAGGATAATTAGTTTGGGTATTTGGAAATAATTAGCTAGAACATCATACTTGGGACAAAGAGAATTAAAGATACAAACCCTTACGCACCGTATTGGTCCCGAGTCACCTGATGTGCGTGAATTTCAGGTTTTCACTGTAACTGGTAGATCGCCTATACAGACGTTCCAAGCCGATCACGTTCAGATGTCACACCGCATATACATGGACATGCGCTCCACTTGTGTACTTCACTTAAGTGGTAGACTGCCCCGCTATGGTGGTCTAGAGGCTAAGGTACCCGGCAGCTGAACCGCAGCTCGCGGGTTCGAATCCCGGCTACGGCTGCTGCATTTTCGATGGAGGCGTAAATGTTGTAGACCCGTGTGCTCAGATTTGGGTGCACGTAAAAGAACCCCAGGTGGTCGAAATCTCCGGAGCCCTCCACTACGGCGTCTCTCATAATCATATGGTGGTTTGGGACGTTAAACTCCACATATCAATCAATCAATCAATCAAGTGGTGGACTGTATCGCAAAGCCACAGAAGATTTCGTAGCTACAATATGCGTTGGCATTTCGGTTGACCCTGCATGGTAATGCAAGTATTCCACTTGCCTTCTGTCGTTTGTCTTGCGCTTGCGTAAAGCTGTGTTTGCTTGTCATTTGCAAGTTTCGTGGCCAACCTTGGACAACGCCATACGTGGATTCTGAAAAAAATACTAAAATACTAAATATTTGACAAACAATTTATAACAAGAGAGGTCTCAAACACTGACACAAGCATCGCCGGCAGCCGGCGTTTTCACAAGGCAACTGGTGTACAGACAAAGGTATAGTGCAGTTGGCACGTTTAATAATGCACTGATGCAAAAGCATAAAAATTATTTTAGTTTTGTACTCGAACACCCACACTACAATCTAGTGATGCTCCTTGAAATATAAAAGGTAAGATACAAGCTCTTACAGCCCTGTGAAGTCAGGTGCACTTTAAGGAGCACTTTATAGGCATTTTGGAGACCAGACACTACAAACAATCTGCATTGTCTGCAGCGTACATATACATTTTCTCTCTACAGCGAACCGAACCACTCTACAGCGACCACCGTGCAGCTACGCTAGGTTCAACACAATAAAACAAACGAAAACAAGTTCACAATTGTTGTAGGTTAAGCTGACTGCCGGAACGTGCGTCTTCACGATCACAGTTCATTACATGAGGTAGCATTCAATCGCTGGCGCCCAAATGCACGCGTGAAGCTTTCAACTTCACTTGGTACCTCGTCATGTCCCAAGCGGCAGGAATGACGGTGCCAATTTTGGACTGTGCCGGCTCACTGCCACTAAGAATAAAATTTTCAGGCCTGCTCACTGCCACCGTGACGTCATTTGTTTTTCCCGAGCGACCACGCGTACGGTAGGCTGTCAATCGATTGCCGCCATCGTCTCCCGTTAAAAGGTAAAGCATTTGCGAAGTGTTTACAGGCTAAACAGCTTTATTTTGCCTTTTGCGTAAAAAAGGCACTGGTTTCAGTAATGTATTACACTTGAAATCATTCGGAAATTTATCTGTGGGTCATTTCTTCCACGAAAAAGTAAAAAAAAAATGCAGTATCGAACATGTGGTGGATCTATAAGAGCAAAATTTGAAGAACAACCAAAGTGACAAAGTAATTAAGGTAAATTTTGATAATTATTTATTTACACACACGCTATTTAGAACATTCAGAGCAACTGTTCCTCCTGATTTGCAAAGTTTCTGCAGTTTTATTTGTACTCTTTCGAACATCTGTCGTCATAGACACGAAGTTGTGGAGGAGAATATGTGCTGCTGCCACAAGTTTGTTACTCAAACAATATCAGGGTCATGAATATTCCAAGAGAAAAGCAAGTCTTTCGTTTCATAAAAATCTCTTGTGACAAACACAAGAAGTGGTGTTTCCTCTTTTGCTCTGGCCCATCTCACAGTGGTGCGTAGTCACTCTTATAACTTAGGGCCATAGGGAAAATGTTAGTACTGGGTATTGATAAAGCCCCCGTGGGCACTTCTGCTGAACTGCCGGTTCTTCGATCGGTATATTTCGTAATGGTTCTTCAATATTCTGACTTTAAGTACAGCTCACACGCCTGAAAACTAGTTAAAAAATTGCTTTACGGTAATTGTGTACACGCATCTAAACTTCAAGAAAACATATTAGGCTAAGGTGGTGGCAAGACTAGCGCAAAATTGTAATACCGCAATAAAGTGGTTGGAACAGCGGCAAGGAAATACTACGCACAAAACATAAGCACCAAACAATGCAACAGCATTCCTTCTATTTTTCTCAACCAAGTAAAGAGAGGTGATACAAGAAGCCCACGGTTATATTCGCCAATAGCAAAGTGTTTACCAAGCCTCAAGAAAAACGCCTGTTCTGGAAATGTACTGCCACGGGCGTTTAATATTTTGATTCCAGGGCTGACGCCAACAAGTGAGAAGCACACATGACACTCTTGTTTTTGTGGACGAACGAAACATGGTCGAGATGGTGCCATTGTAATGACTTCGAAATATGTAGTACGGGCCGACGTCGCCTCACAATGAAAACGGATGTCGACATCAGCTTGGTGAACGACACACTGCCATTTCGTTCTTCGGTTGTCCTTAGGAAATGAAAACACACGCAACTTTGGTCCCTTTACCATGACAATCTGCCACGCAGCATCACCCAACCGTTCGAATTTGCAGGCGTACTTGTGAATATCCAGTGCACAAAGCGCATCACATATTCATTCTGCATTTCCTAGACACAGAAAAACTCGACTCACCAACAAGCACTGGAGCACGTCACGAAACTGTTCATCAGGCTTGGCTATCCATGTTGTCCAGCGACGAGAGCAAGTGTAGGCATATATGCGCAGCGAAACACACCGGTCTAAACGGAGTAACGTGAGAGGCTTCCACAGAAACAGTGAACAGGCCTGAAATAAAGCAACTTCGGCTTATTCAAACATGAAACCAATGAAATAGCGCAAATATAACGGCAGGTCACAGAAGGCAGGGGAGACAACAAAAACGCTTCATCAATTGAGAGCCATTTCGTGCGTATGGGGAGGGAAAACTGAAATGCATGGCTCGAGGCCATATATTATTCACGAATAGACTGCCCCGCCGTGGGGGTCTAGTGGCTAAGGTACTCGGCTGCTGACCCGCAGGTCGCGGGATCGAATCCCGGTGGCGGGGGTGCATTTTCAATGGAGGCGGAAATGCTGTCGGCCCGTGTGCTCAGATTAGGGTGCACGTCGAAAAACCCCAGGTGGTCGAAATTTGCAGAGCCCTCCACTACGGCGTCTCTCATAATGATATGGTGGTTTTGGGACGTTAAACATCACATATCATTCAAATCACGAATATACTGGGACGTAAGAGAACAATTCGGGGAAATGAAGTTCATTATTTCTTCTACAAATGCATAAAAATAGCATGGGCTCCAACAAAAAAAAATCAGCGATGAAAAACACATATCAAAGAAGACTGGTGCTTGATTCTAAATCTTTCGTCCTCCGTACTGCGTCTGTTTCAAGTGTATTTACGATTTTATTTCGTCGGTTAATGCCTACCTTCACCAGCGACCAGCCCGCTCAGTACTTGGTCTTCTAAATCACAGGCAAAGGAAAATAGCGGAAATCTAGACGTTTCAACTTCGTTCTTTCTGCGCGCCATTTTCCACGTTGTTTGGTGAGGTCTTATAGTGGAAACACGTGCTGGCGACGTCATTCTCATGCGAGGACGTTGAGAAGCAGAATGTAGCCCGTCTAAACATGAAACTTTACACGTAATAGTACATATGAAGCACAAGCTAAACCGTTAACGTCCCACCACAATATTTCTGGTCACTTGTGTTCGCAACTGATGCATCATTATATGGACTTGTATAAACACATCGAGAAAAGTGAGATGGAGAACTTTAACGACTGGCACACTGCTGCCAAACAAATGGACGGAACAATTGGCGGGGAGTATTCTGTATAAACTGAATGTAGCAATTCAGAGGAACGCAAACAGCTGTAGCTTTCTGCTACTATTATGAAAGTGTCACTTGGGCCTTTGCGGCATGTTGAAAGAAAAAAGGTAACGAAATGCGATTCGCTCTTACGTTGTGTATTCGACGACCATGGGTCACTTTGGTTACGACACAAGACTAAATTTGCAGGAGCTAACAGACGAAAACAAAGAGGTTGGAGACTCCGGACCTCTTGTCAGCATCCCTCTGTGTTGCGGAATGGACCACGAAGACGTGTCGCACCGAACAACCACGCACGAGATCGCCTTGTTGGGCAGCCCCGCGTTCAAATTCCTCCGCACCCGCTGAACTACCTGACTCTACACATGGTGAAGAAATTGAAGCGGCATGGGGCTTGACAGATCGCCTCGAACTACGCCTCTCACACCAGTAAACTTACGCGTAGATCCTAGCGCTGCTTTCGCAGAATAAAGGCGAGGAAGGCGAACACGCACTCAACGCACAATTGTTAGTTCATTCATGAAGGTTTCTTTTTGTGTATGTCAATGAAAATATTTATCGTCGAAAACTATCTTGGGATACTATATTACTTTTCGTAAATAGGATTTGTAATTCGATGATCTCTCCTTTGTCTGAAACACCAGTCCACAGGAAGAAATGATGGCCTTGTAAGGAATAAAATGTTTCATGTTTTACTCGCCTAAACCTTTTACGACTAAATTTTGTAAAAATGGCCCTCTGGTCGAAGTGACGTTGATATTCCCCTTTTAGAGCTATAAAGCTGCTCTTCTCAATATGATCTCAAGAAAATTACTTCGTGCATGCGTTTGACCTTGAAATTCAACCCACGTAAACTTCGTCCACTTCCTGCTTTTCCTGTTAATTTGGCTTTGTAAACTAATTAAGCACTAAACTTTGTTGGGTTGAGGTGCAAGCAAATTGAGATCAGGCATCGGATATGCACATTAGACAAACAAAATATTCTACCTAAGCTATACTTATTTGTAGTAATTAGGCTCGTTGGTGCTGTTATTTCCAAGCGAATTTCAAATTGAAACCGTTCAATGTCTGGCGAAATCTCATGATTTGCAATGTGAATACGGAAAGACTTCATGCATCGACGGGGAACGCACGCACCCGTAGTCAAGCCAGGACCAGCCGATTACCGACGACATTCTGTCCCCACCTTGCGTAACTCAAAGTAAGCAGCGAATAAATATAATACAGCGAAAGCTGTTGTGAGATCAAAACTCGGGTCACGCGCGGCGCCGTAGTTGTCTGCCGCCGCCGGTGTCCATAACCACATCGCACAAAACAAAAAAGACCTAGTAGCAATGTGATAGTGGGGCTCGATCCCATGTCCGCTGGGTGCCAGCCCAGTGTTCTACCACTGAGCCACGCCGGCGCTTCGGACTTGTTGGCAAACTTGCCTTAAGCAGGCTTGATGTCGGGAAAGCAATCGCGTTATTATGTGTAACAAAGCGTTTTACAACAACAAATGACCAACCAGGCGTCACCCAATGCAAATAGTGTAACGAGTGGGTCGTCCAATGCTCCAACCTAGTAAAAAAGGTTATTCTTGTTCACCTAGTAACTGTAGTGCATAACCAATTCAGGCATATTTCCTCATCGTCGTCAGCCACTGCACGAACAATTGGCACAAAATTCCTTGTAAATGTTTAGCTGATACCATGCTTCTTAGTAGAATGACGAAAAATGGCACAGCGAATGCTGGCCGACTACCCAAAATGTTTTTATGGCTAATGCCGTAGTGGGTATCAGACCGGTGTTCTTGCAGCAGTTACACCCAATGAGTGTTTAAAAAAGGCTCTGAAAGGCCGCTTTTCTAGCTTTCGCTGTGACTCTGCTGCGTCTTCCGCGCAGGCCTAGCGTTTTTTTTTTCCTGTATATTCAATTCCATACCTTTCTTATATATACCATTGGCATTCTCTCAACATAAATACAATATAATTATAACAAAAAATATGACACTAATCATGTATGCAAGTTCGGGAAAAGTACACGCCTCGGCGGGAAACACAGTCATCTATTTCTAAACATATTCGAGTTGTAAAACAATTTTACCTCGAAAGTAAGGTAGCACCCGTTCCATTTCAATCCCCCACAGTGGTTTGCACAGGTCACTGAGAAATGACCAACTAAACAACATACCAAAAAACTTTCGTCTTTTTCACTTTCAGCAGGGTTAGAGCACGAAAAGAATGAATTAATTTTCAATCTTTTTCCTCACTGAGTGAATTAGTTTATTAAGCAAGGCACCCTCAGGTTCATGGCCTATCCCCCGAGTTGCACCAAGATTTTAAGGAACCACCAAACCAACCAACAAACTAACGTAAACAGTGCTCTTCTTGTGTGCCAATGCATTCTTCTGGATGACAATTTGTTATTAGTTCGTTACGAAAAGCGTTTTGTATGAGCTGCAGCCTAATTTCATGTTGCTTCGACCATTTATATTATTAACAATCAATAAATCTTACTGTTCTGTCTTATTAACGATGCACCCATATTCAATATTTGACTTCGTATTCAAAAACAGTTTTTTCCATAATTGTTCGAGAAAATTTTACTATTCGCACAACCTTGCTAGTAATTAGCAATCGGTGAAGTTTCACGAGCCGAAGTCTCGATGAGATAAGGTGGCACGCAGTAGGAGGTTGGAACTCCACAATAAATGCGACTACCTGCTGCTCTGTAACGTGTACCTATAAAAGTACATGGGTTAGTTTGTACTTCTATCCAATCAAAATGCGGAACTTGCAGCCGGAAGCTGGACCACGCCCTCAAAATCAGCAGCGCTACGCCTTGCCTACACCTTGACAGGTGAAAAACTAAATCAATGCGAAAGCATTATGGGCGCCGTGATGTGGAAAGTCCCACGACTGGCGCTAAGATCCAACGGTAAAAATATGCACGTGCCCAAGCGATCACGTCCCACTTCGATATCAATTGAAGCCAACTAGGGACACAACAAGAAAGTGGACTTTTCTTCATTCGAAAATAGCGGAATAGCGCCCCACAAGTTTCTAGAGCACAACACTTTAAGAACTTTAGGTTGCGCAATGTGATTAAGTGATGAATAAAGCGACAAGGGTCACGAGACATATATGTTCATATCGTCGAGACGTCCAGGCATACCGTGATCTCGCGTTCACTGCGCGTGTGTTAGCTTTTTACAGTCTTTTTAAGCTTTCCCGCACAGTAAATAGGAACGTGAGAACAGTACGCCGTGTACGTCTTGCGGCTCCTTTCACACAGTGTAACACCTTATCTCTGAGTGCCCCGTATTCACTACACTATCCACTACTGTCTGATCGTGCCGGCTTAAAGCCGGTACGCACCGATGATCTCACCAGAGAAGGATTGGCCACCCTGGTGCAGTATTCGGCCACCCCCTCCCGTAGGCATTCGTCAATTAACTCACGGCCCTCAGTCCCCACCAGCTGCGGAGCAACTGACCACGGCGGCGGTCAGATCTGCAAAGCAGCAGAGGGTGCTAGGAATCTCTGGATACGGACAGGCCACCATTGGAACTTGAACTTAGCAACGTTTAACGTTAGAACGTTATCTAGTGAGGGAAGTCTAGCTGTATTATTCGAGGAGCTAGAAGGCATTAAATGGGATATAATAGGGCTGAGTGAGGTTAGGAGGACAGATGAGGCCTATACTGTGCTACAGAATGGGCACGTCATTTGCTATCGGGGCTTCGCAGACAGAAGAGAACTGGGAGTAGGGTTCCTAATTCACAGAAACATAGCTGGAAACATAGAGGATTACTATAGCATTAATGAAAGGGTGGTAGGCATTGTAATTAAACTGAATAAAAGATACAAAATGAAGGTAGTACAGGCTTACGCGCCTACATCCAGCCATGATGACGCTTCAGTTGAAAGCTTTTATGAAGACGTGGAATCGGCAATGAGTAAGGTAACAGCACAGTATACTATAGTGATGGGCGACTTTAATGCAAAGGTAGGGAAGAAGCAGGTTGGAGACCAGGCAGTAGGAGATTATGGCATTGGCACTAGAAACGCCAGAGGAGAGCTACTAGTAGAATTCGCAGAACGCAATAATTTGCGGATTTTGAATACCTTCTACCGAAAACGAGAAAACCGCAAGTGGACATAGAGGAGCCCTAATGGCGAAAATAAGAACGAAATAGACTTTATAATGACCGCACACCCAGGAGTCGTGCAGGATGTGGAAGTGGTTGGCAAGGTAAGATGCAGTGACCATAGAATGGTACGGGCTCGAATCCGCCTAGACTTGAAGAAGGAACGACAGAAACTGATACGCAAGAAGCCAATCAATGAGCTAGCACTGAGAGGGAAAGTACAGGAATTCAGAGTGTCACTGCAGAACAGGTACTCTGCTCTTAGCGAGGAAACCAACCTTAGCGTAGATACAATGAATGATAATCTGACGAGTATCATCACGGAGTGTGCAGTGGAAGTTGTAGGCAGGGTAGCTAGACAGGACACCGGCAAGCTTTCCCAGGAAACGAAGAACCTAATTAAGAAGCGTCAAATCATGAAAGTGTCAAGTACAACAGACAAAACAGAACTGGCAGAGCTTTCGAAGTTGATTAATAGACGTAAAGTATGCGATGTAAGAAGGTATAACATGGAGAGAATTGAACACGCTCTGAAAAACGGAGGAAGTGTCAAAGCATTGAAGAGGAAACTTGGGATAGGCAAAAGTCGGATGTATGCACTAAGGGACAAAGAAGGCAAAATAACTACCAATATGGATAGGATAGTTAAATTAGCGGAGGAGTTTTACAGAGATCTGTACAGTAGCCGAGACAACCACGACCTTAATACTATAAGAACTAGCAGTAACCCAGACGACACCCCACCGGTAATGATAGAAGAAGTCGGACAAGCTTTGGAGAGCATGCTAAGAGGCAAAGCTGCTGGTGAGGATCGGGGTAACATCAGATCTGCTGAAAGATGGAGGACAGATTGTGTTAGAAAAACTAGCCACTCTATTTACGAGGTGTCTCCTGACGGGAAAAGTACCAGAGTCTTGGAAGAACGCTAACATCATCTTATTACATAAGAAAGGAGATGACAAGGACTTGAAGAATTACAGGCCGATCAGCTTGCTCTCTGTAGTATACAAGCTATATACAAAGGTGATTGCTAGCAGAGTAAAGAAAACATTAGAATTCAATCAACCAAAGGAACAAGCAGGATTTAGAACAGGCTACTCAACAATTGACCACATTCATACTATCAATCAGGTAATAGAGAAATGCTCAGAGTATAACCAACCACTATACATAGCCTTCATAGATTACGAGAAGGCGTTTGATTCAGTAGAAATATCAGCCGTCATGCAGACACTACGGAATCAGGGCGTAGATGAAATATATATAAACATTCTGGAAGAAATCTACAGGGGATCAACTGCTACCATAGTGCTTCATAAAGAAAGCAACAGAATACCAATAAAGAAGGGTGTAAGGCAGGGGGACACAATCTCCCCAATGCTATTCACTGCGTGCTTACAGGACGTTTTCAGAAGCCTTGAATGGGAACAGTTAGGGATAAGAGGTAATGGAGAGTACCTCAGTAACCTGCGCTTCGCCGATGACATTGCATTGCTGAGTAACTCAGGGGACGAATTGCAACTCATGATTACGGAGTTAGACAAGGAGAGCAGAAAGGTGGGTCTTAAAATTAATCTGCAGAAAACGAAAGTAATGAACAACCACCTCGGAAAGGAGCAGCGCTTTGCGATAGGTAATAGTGCACTTGAAGTTGTAAGAGACTATGTCTACTTAGGGCAGGTAATAACCGCAGAGCCTAACCACAAGATTGAAGTAACTAGAAGAATAAGAATGGGGTGGAGCACATTCGGCAGGCACTCTCAAACTATGACAAGTAGATTGCCACTGTCCCTCAAGAGGAAGGTATATAACAGCTGTATTTTGCCGGTACTTTGCTACGGATTAGAAACCTGGAGACTCACAAAGAGGGTTCAACTTAAATTGAGGACGACGCAGCGAGGAATGGAAAGAAAAATGGTAGGTGTAACCTTAAGAGACAAGAAGAGAGCAGAGTGGATTAGGGGACAAACGGGAGTTAAGGATATCATAGCTGCAATAAAGAAGAGGAAATGGACATGGGCCGGGCATGTAGCACGTAGACAGGATAACCGCTGGTCATTAAGGGTCCCCACCTGGATTCCCAGAGAAGGGAAGCGGGGTAGGGGGAGACAGAAGGTTAGGTGGGCAGATGAGATTAAGAAGTTTGCGGGTATAAATTGGCAACAGCAAGCACAGGACCGGGTTAACTGGCGGAACATGGGAGAGGCCTTTGTCCTGCAGTGGACGTAGACAGGCTGATGATGATGATGATGATTATTATGATGTGCATTGCCAACAATCGATAGGCTGATTAGACACAAGTGATTAGACACCATCTGTTTCCGAAACAATTTGTGGCTCGACGCGACGAGGCCCATAAATCGTCGTTAACTTTCCCGCATAAAACTTGTTGAACTCAATATTTAAACATATTTTATTCTTATACTCGGGCTCTACATGAAAAACTTAAAGAAAAAACTGTGACGGGTGTGCCATGGTATTAGTGTCATCGGTTCTTGTACATCTGAGTACTCCTCGCCTATCTGTACACTTTTACCCTCTTTTGCGTGCTTTCGTCCTTTATACTTGGTTTGCTCTTTGTGATAAAGCATAAGTTGATAGTCTGCGCCTCCTTGTGCTTCCCTCTTATTTCGTGTTCGTGCTTGTTTTTTTGCTCGGTACACCATCAACCAGTACTAACGACCCACTTACTACTCTTCTCTATGTATCCCTCGTTCACATTTGAGACGGTTAAACAATATTTGAGATTACAACAAGCTACGGAGAATAAAAAAATAAGCATCGTTTTTACCACGCAGCCACATCAGTGAAAATATTGCACACATAATTTCCTTGAAGCTAGTTTCACAGCCCGAACATCCATGGTTAAATTCTCCACCAAGGTCTCTTCCTTGCAAGGTTGTTTTGGCTCGGAAGATGACCGGAGTCTTTTTGTTCGCAGCGCATGACAGCGTCTAAAGCGGCCCAGTGAAAGCGCCATCTCATGATCATACAAACACGTGTTTGGTAGTGCAAACATTATCCAATATTACTGTACGGCACATACCTCGGCACATTACCAATAGTAACTTCTCTGTGTGGGCTAGCCCACGTGGTGTCTGTTTTTTTTGCGCCTGGAAGTACTCGCCCAGTATTATGTCAACTTGAGAGCTCGATAAATGCAATACCGATGAATCTGTACGTTCCCTATTGTGGCCTACATTTGCATCAAATAATAACCACAACGACAACAATCATCACAATCACGACAATAAAGTAATAATATTAATAATAATAATAATAATAATATTGTTATTATTATTATTATTATTATTATTATTATTATTATTATTATTATTATTATTATTATTATTATTATTATTATTATTATTATTATTATTATTATTATTATTATTATTATTATTATTATAGTAACAATAATATAATAATAATAATAATAATAAGTTATTTAACGTGCCCCGAAACAACTACGAGGTCTTAGTGCAGGCGCAAGCAAAAATAAAACAATACAAATGAGATATACATTACAGACAGTCTTCAGAAAAATAAAAGAAACAGTGAAAACACACAGAAAAAAAGAAATCGGAGCAAAATGGGAAGAATAAAAATAAAAGTAAAAAATCAAGTGAAAAATAAAGGGTAATATACGCAACTATCTAGAAACCTTCATGAAAGACAGAAAAGGGAAGAATCTGTACATTGTGAAACACTGTTAAAACAGTGCACAGCTGAGATTAAGGCAGTGACAGTAAACATCAAGATGATGAAAATTTACATTTTAGGCACTTTGCATTCTGTGAACCCTAAAGCGTTGGAAGAAGTTAGCAGGTACATCAACTGGTCAATTCCCTCTCGCTAACTTACGCGGAATCCGAAAATTCACATAATGAGAAGTAAAGGGCAGAGTATCATACCGTGAACTAGTTTGTAAGAAAGTATGCCCCGGTCTAAACAACCCGCGGTCAATCTCACTTACTTCGTGCGTAGTAAAACTAGCGGAACTTGTCCTTCACAAGCGCATATTTGATTCTATTGAGGAATGCGAACTCTTCCCTTACAGCATGATGGGTTTTCTCCCGTGCTTGTCTACTCAATACGTCATGAAACTCATTAAGCACGAGATCATCGATAGCAACACCACAAACGTCAGGGCTATACTGGCGCTGGGTCGCGAAAAGGCCTTCGATAATATTTTGCATCCGCACGTCCTCAATTCTATTTCAAACTTTGGCCTTGGGTGCAAGTTTCACGGGTTCGTTACTTCGTTCCTTCGAGGCATACGTGCCACCCTCAAGGTTGCCAAGGTTAGGTGTGATCCCTTCGAGCTTAGGGCGAGGGCCACTCCTCAGGGGTCGGTAATTTCGCAGCTTCCGGCTTCCCTTCTACGTCGCCGTGTGCGGCCTCTCCGCCCGTCTCTCTCAAGTAGACGACGTTAATCACGCTCTCTTCTCCGATGACATCATCGTGTGGTGCGAAAGTGGCAGTGAAGCTAGAGTAGAGAAATCGCTGCAGGTTGCCTTGAGCTTCACAGAGGAATTTTTGGAAGGCACGGAGCTTCAGCTGTCCCCGTCTAAGTCTGAACTCCTTTTGTCTCCCCCCACCAGAAGGGGGTTCATCTATAGAGGCCAGCTCCCTCTCGAGAAGGTCGACGCTTCCATTCGCACGATGTCGGGCAGGTAATTCTAAGAAGCGAATTGATCCGCGCTCTCGGTATGTTGATCGAGTCGAATGATTGCAACGGACAAACAATCGCTCGTATCGCCACCAAAACCAACCGCATGATCAGGCTCATCGCCAGGGTCTCCAACCCGCGGAAGGCTGGAGGAGAACAACGTTCTCAGGTTGTACCACGCCTTCCTAATGCGTCATATCATGTATGTGGCCACCGAGCATCGCTGGAATGAACACGAGAAGGCAAAGCTCGAAGCGCTGATGCGTAACAGCATAAAAAAGGGCTCGGAATCCCCATAGGAGCCAGCACAGATAAGATTATGCAAGTAGGCGTCCACAATGCCATAGACGAGGTTGTGGAGGCACAGGATACGGCCCAGGTAGCCAGGCTCTCTTGATCGTCTGCGGAATGGAGGGTCCTGGAGACCCTTGGCTGCAATCCCACTGCCATCAGGGAGAGGCGGTGTGTGCTGGACGCGCAGACGCGAGAAGTCATCATGGTCTTACCAATCCCGCACAACGTACACCTATTCGTCCGACCGGTTCCTGGCGACGGTGGTAGATTACAGGGGCAACCTACTTAACGCTGATTGGGTGCGGGACTCGCCTTCGGCGCTGGCGAAGCAGGTGGCGATGGCCCTCGCCCTGCAGGATGAAAACAGACCATACATATATACGGATTCCTTGGTGGTGATCCGGGCGTCGCCATGTGTTTGGTCTCGGCGGAGGCGGCCATCTTGCTTTGCGGCATAAGCGTCGGCCCCCATGTCATCCCTTGTTTCCCAGCCCATATGAGGACTACGGCATCCTCCGTGGTTCCCAACGCCAAAGAGCTGGCCCATGCCCACGCGCGCAAACTTACCTACTGTGCCGGGCAGGTGGTGCTCGCAGGTGCGGACGCGGGGATTTACAAGGACTCCCTCCAGACACTCAACGAGGTGATGAAGCACTATAATCTCAGCAGGAGGGTCTATCTTTCACCTCACGCCAAGACCTCCAGGCCTCAGTCTTCCACGCTTTGAATGTTACAGACTGGGTCCTACCTCAGCTTAGCCAGGGTCAGCAGAGACGCGGAATCCTACGAGCCTGATTGTCCAGATTGTGGAGATACCTTATGTACTGTAGAACACATGCTCTGGTGGGGTCCCTCGTTACGGCACAACGATAGTCTTACACAGAATCAGAGTGGGAGGAAGCGCTCAAGAGCTCCGGCCTCGCCGCTAATGAATAAAGTTTACTACCTACCTACCTACCTCGCCGCTAAGTCACGGGCTATCTAGAGGGCCCACGACGCGGCGGTCAGGCACCACCTGCCCATTCCAACGTGGGAGCGGCCCGCGATGGCTTCTCCCTCATAAAGGGACTTTCCTAGTCTCCTCTAAGGATCTCAATAAAGTTCATTGTCTGTCTGCCTATCTGTAAGAAGTAAAGAGCAGGATATTATACTGTTAACTAGTCTGTAAATGAATATTAAGTCGGCGAAATATCATCGGCAGTGAAGTAAGGGCAATGACAACAATCTGGCAGTGTTAGAACAAGTCATTTCCAGAGTCATTTCTAGCGAAATGATCATTGTAAATGCTTATAATTTTTTTTCTTCACTCGCTCAATGGTGTGCCTGCTAAATTGGCAATTCCATTCTAGATCACAGATGCATGTTCAAGTTGAGGAAGGCATTCTGCGGTGTACAATTTTGAATGTGTGGAGAACTGAATTCTCGAGAGATTCTACAAACGCAGTCGAGAGAACGAAGGCCACGCATGGCAGCACGTTTAGTGTGAACAGGTAAATTTAGCGTGCTATCAAAAAGAACACCAAGATCACTGAATTCATAAACCTTACATAACGACATGATATTGACAGAGTACAGAAATGACATGGTGGATCTTTTGTGAGGTATACTCATGAATTTGGTTTTTTAGGTATTCAGACAATGGTCATTGTTATCCATACGGAGAAAGAACAAAATATAGCTGCAGCAAGCACCAGTCGTTAACTGAATTGATTTCCCTAAATAGCTTGATGTCATCAGCGTGCAAAAAAAAGTAATAATAATAATAACCATATTAGTATACGGTGTTTAACTTCCCAACCCAACAATATCATTGAGATGTGCCATACTAGATGACTCCGCAAGTGCTAACATTCTGGTGTTTTTTGACGTGCGCTTACATCTCGCAGTATACGCATCTCTACCAATTCGCCTCCATTGATATGCGACCACCGAAGCCGGGATTGAACTCGCGACCTTTGGTTCAGCAGCCGAAAACCGTAACTACTACACAACTATGGCAGATCATTTACGTAACAGTTGCGCCAATAGAAGTGAATGTGGATGATCGCTCATCTCTTTTGCTGACCCGTAGTGCACTTGCGGATCCCCACTTTGACGACGACGACGTCGACGACATTATTCCATTTGACACAGCGACATCCAGTAGATAAAAAAAATCATAGCATGCCCTCGGAGGGAATTATAATTAGTGGGGCGAAGCGCTGGAGGGATTCATCGCTAAACCGTGAACCATCCGCGAATATGACCCACTACATCATCAAAGTAGTGAAACACGTTGTCTTCTTTATACAAGAAATCATATTATTTAAATATTAATATGAAATAATAACGGCTTTATGGTCGGTGAAGTGGTGGATCGGTTATGTGGCATAGTGGGATGTATGCAAGGATGAAGTAATGGGCAGTTTGCAAAGGTGTAACTATAGGTGGTCACGCACAAACAAGCAGTGGAGACAGTGGGATAATCTATAGTTCTTTTACGCGCACCTGGATATAAGTACATGACCACCTTGCATTTTACAGTGGCTACTTCTCAGCGGTATTTGCTTTATGGTCCATGAAGTGGTAGATCGCTGATAGAGCGTTGTGGGATGTTTGCAAGGACAAAGTAGTGGGCAGTTGGCAAAGGTGGAACTATAGTCGGTGACGTACATACATACAAGGAATGGACAGACAGAAGCCTTTAGGAGCTTAGCCCCTAAAAAATTTTCGGAATAATATATGCCTCACTAGAGGCACATATCCCTAGGCGAGTATGTAAGTGCCAACATTCCCAGCAACGTCATCATCACCATCATGATCAACGTGCTCGCGCAGTGAAAGCCTCGTGACATTGACCTTCCCCGCGTTCACTGGTAAATCGCGTCTGGTCCGGGTATGCCAGTTCTTCACGCTTGCCAAGAGCGTCACGTTCTGCTTCAGGCTGTTTGCAGCTGCCCGACGATCTTGACCACTGGTCTGCACCAAGGAAGAGCCATGCAAGGTGTCGGTTCTACGCCCGTTTTTCCGGTAAGCCTAACTCTATCTTATGCGTGACCATGTATTTGTAGGCGCAGGAGCCATAGTCTTTTATCAGTGGTTACAGTCCATTAGCACTATATTCAAACTCTCTCCAAATCCACACTATCAATGAAATGACCCAGTAGAACAGGTACTTCGTTATTATCGGGTACTGATTACGCAGCACTCTGGGTCTCCGTTAGTCCTCCATGTGTTTCATCCTCCCATAAGGCAAACCATTCCCTTTCTTTCCTTTTTTTTCTATCCATCCATTGTCACTATGTTTGAAAACCTACTCCCATCTGTCATGTCCATAACAAACGCAATCGAAGTCTGTGCACCCAACAGAAGCAGTGGCAAACGTTCAAACGTGATTGAACTGCCGTGGTACACTGTCTTATTTCAGCCCCTGCTAATTTTGTACGTTTCAGCATCTTGCATCACCGTAAAACTTATCAGGTGCCAGACAATGTTTGATTATAAAACAAGAAAGAACTACAACGAGTGTAGCCTTCTGTGTACTTCATACGGCATAATGCATCCAAAGCAATGGGCTAAAAAATTCCGAGGTTGCATGGCCAGCCGCTTTATCTGTTTCCATTTCCCTTTGTTTGGATTCTTTTGACACTTCTCTTGGGCGCTCAGTTGCGGCAAGCCAAAGCTTCAGGCAATTTCAGAAGCCTAATTAGTAAAACTAGGTTCACTTTGAACATCCACACCCAAAGCCATTTTCTCACACCCCTAACGTAACACTTTAGAACATCAACAATTATTCGCTTGTTTGTTATACTCTACAGACTTCATTGTGGCACACTAACGACCCTCACAGCTTTGGTCTCACCCTACTTATAAATACCATGCCACCGATAGGTAGGGGCTCAGGTTTGTCACTACTATGTATTGCCCCAGTTAAACCTTGAGCGACTTTAAGTGAAATGCATGCAGCTGCGGTGGTTGTATTTTCGATGGCGGGGAAAGTGCTGTAGGCCCGTGTGTGCTGAGAGTTGGGTGCAGGATAAAGAACCTCAGGTGGCTGATATTTCGGAGCCCTCCTCTACAACGTCGCTCATAATCACATGATGGTTTTGGGACGTTAGACTCCACATATAAATTATATACTTCAATCAAATAATCAATCGATCAGTCATGTTCAATACGTGCAGGGGCCGAAGCCTGAACCCTCGGGCACCGCTTGCATCGCCACAGGCTTGCTGTCCGCGCGGTGTGCCAATAAGTCGGCTCAAGCACCCCCGCAGTTAAACATGCTGCGCAAGAAAAGGCACAAGGAGAGCTACTCGACCATCGGCATCATCTTCTTCAGTGTGCCTTCAGTAGTCTGGACAAAGTGGGGTGCTCAGAGTGGCTGCGACACGGGTAAGCAGGCGCTAACTATTCCCGTTTCGCACGGAACTGTTCCGGACATAACTAGAGGCGTTGGGACGTTGCCCTCGAGTTGGTTTTGTACATATACGCGAGTTGACAGAGTGGAGCAGTGAACATGTTTCACCGAAACTGGTCCGTTAGCTAAGCACTCGCTCGAAAGTGCCAGTGTCGTCGAAACGGATCTTCTCGAAAAGCGCCCTTGAACACTGCCATTTTACGCTGCATCATTATGGTTTGTTCACACCTGCGACAATTAATGAAGATAGGACCAGTTTAGTCGCAATGTAACTGTTCATAAAAGACCGATTTGGTTGCGTAGCGACTGCTTTGGCTCAGTCGCTCGCTGTTTCATTTTTCAGTCGAGGGACTGGAGTCACATGCCTCTAAACCGGGGTTGTGTCATTGAAAACCATACGTGACCAGGTCTGAAGTCATGTTTCTCGCGCAGGAGAGCAAACATCTGTCGGCTGGAATAATTTTTCCGCTGCATGTCGCAGGTGTGGATGGTCTTTCAGTTGTCTGAAGGGCGCTGGTGAATCCTTTATTCAGAGGCGAGCACTTTGAGGGGTCACGCTGTCATGTGCGGTACGTAGTATGTACTCAGTTCAACCGCCTCACGAAAGCCAGAGACCAGCAATAGGTAAAAAAATAATGATGATAATATCTGGTGTATAGCGTTAAAAAACGACGATATTATTATGAGGGATGCCGTAATACAGTTAACGGAAGGTTTGACCATCCGATGGCCTTTAACGTTCACTGACATCGCACAGTAGACGGGTCTCTAGCATTTCACCTCCATCAAAGTGCAAACGCCGCTGTAGGGATCAAAGCACCACCTTCGGATCGGCAGCTGAGCCCCGTAACAGCTACGCCACCGTGGCGTACAAGCGTACTCTCAACGCAAAGGGGCCATTTACTCTGTTTCAAGGGACTGACTGAATGTAGCTGTACGGTGAAGGGCCCCACTAGCTATAAAAATCAATTTCCCATTTCACCTGTGCTCTGTGTTTCAATGCAATGGCGGAATAGTAGCAAAAATTTTGCAGACATGCAAACCTATGCGGTTTCACA
The DNA here is from genome assembly GCA_013436015.1 of Rhipicephalus annulatus. NCBI lineage: Eukaryota > Metazoa > Arthropoda > Arachnida > Ixodida > Ixodidae > Rhipicephalus > Rhipicephalus annulatus. The sequence goes on from WOVY01005507.1 coordinate 153,323, forward strand.
AAATCAACCAAACACCAAACTCTCGTTTGCTCGTTGCACTCAGCGAGTTGGCAGCACAAAGTTAACTGTTGCCACGCACACCATGTAAGTAGTTTTATACCTGAACAAGGCACCCACATTCCGAGGAATTCAAGAGCGCACCATGTGCATAAAAAGGAACCCATGCTTTTTACAACGGAGCTCTTCCACCAAGCCGACCTTGACAACTGTCCTTTCGGAACTAACACGATTTAGATGAACAAGCGTTTAGCGTAAGCAACACTCACAGCGCCAAGCCTCTGAACGTATAGGTCAGCATATTGCGAGCTGGAATTTTCATCTCTCATCTCACTGAACAGCGTGCAAGCAAATAAAAACGCTGATTAATCGAGAGGAATAGTACAAAGTGCGAGCGAAGATTAGTCGCATGTGCTGAAGGTGTATAGAAGATAAAGCGATAGCCTAGAGTGAGTAAAGTGTGTTTTCCAATGAAATGAGCAAGTCAAGGCTTATCATTGCAAGTTTTTCCCAGTGTCCCTTGGTATTCTTGCAAGGAGTCTTGTCTCTCATACCATAATCTAATGAAATAACAACAGGGCAGCAGGCTGTCGTCTGCCTTCTACCAAATTTTCCCTTTTTTTGCAGCTATACAACAGTATACTCGTCTCTTTGTGGTTAGATACGAAAATAATCGTGATGGCGAGTAGTGTTCATCTGATACAGCATGTATACTACGGGTCCACTTGTCCTCCGGGTTAATTTTAAAAGGCACTCACTGTGGTGATGAGCCCCTTCAGCTTGAAGGGACACTGAAGATAAAGAATGAAACATTACCTTCGAAGACTTTACTTTCGGAGCTTTGGTACTAGAGAAGAAACTAAAGGTGAAAAATATATTGTTTCTAACTTTTGCCCCAAAATCTACACAAAGGACGTGACATGTCAGAAAGAGTATTTGTCGTATTTTGGCGCCATTGGCTCAAAACAATTTTCTCAAACTTGGTATGTTATGGCTAAGGCCTCCTAAGAGCACACTTCATCTTTCATTTATTAAAAACTACGTAGACCCTGGTGGGCGCCGTGAAAACTTCGGACGGTACAGCGAATGGTGCAGTAACTTCAAGGTGGCCGCTGCATCCACGTTCATTTTGGTGCGTCTTCTCACTAGTAAGCATCTTCTCACGTGCACAGTGTTTTTGGTATCATGACAGAGTAGTATATTATTAAAAGAAAAGCGCTTTTGCTCATTAGTGTACCTTTAACCACTGCGCCATACAGTAATGGGGCAACAGATATAAACTTGATGGTTCGAACCATACATATACGATGATGCAGCAATGCATTTGGCATCGCCAGACTGCCACAGTTATTGGACGCAAGTTGCTTAATTCTCAGGCGGCACGCACGTTTCCGTCATAGCCTTCGCCACGTCATCTAAGGACAGTTAAAGTGACGGGAACCATCACTGCACTCAGGTTCAACTTAAAACCACACAGTCTGGGAGGAGAGATGATCAATCGTATTTCCGCAGCTGTCTGGTGTAATTACGCTGTAGCCTTGGCCTTCAGCCGTGCGCGTCTATACTTCAACTATTATTGGTACGAGAGTGGCAACTGGGCCCAAGGGCGCACCCAGAGTGTGCTAGAAGTGCTACTGAATATTTTCCAGATGGTCGTGACCAGCATGGCGATGTACACGCAAGCACCAACCCGGACCCAGAATTTGAGCCAACGCACCGCCAGGCCCTACACCAGCTGCATCGCCGTCTAGTCCAGTAAGAAAGCGAGGTATTTTTGCAATGCTTCTGCAAACGGTGTTGCATATGACTGCTTTGAAATAGCTTTTTGTGGTTCACCTGCAATTCGTCTCATGTGGCATCCTTGTACAAGGTTTGTAGAAATAGCGACACAATCCACGGCGGGGAGGTGGACTGATTGTTATTAGTAATTAAAGAGAAATGTCGGATATCACGTTGACGAATTTGGTGCGATGTTGGTCAGGCTAGTACGAGATAATTAGCGCAAACGAAAAAAGCTGCGGACATGCACTGTAGAGATTCAAAGAGACAAACACTCTACGCAACATATTGGCTCCGGCACCCCTCGTGTGCGCAAATTTTCAGGTTCACAACAGTTAGTGACAGGTTTGCCCTCAGGAGGCGAGGCGGATCACGTTCAGCTGTCAGACCGCATATATTTAGGCATGCGCTCCGGATGTAACATCACTCAAGTGGTAGGACGTTGTCACAGCACCCCAGAACGCTTCTTACTAACAATACGTGGAAATTAAGGTCTATATTGGTAATGCGAGTATTCTACGTGCCTTCTGTCGTTCGGCTTGCGTTTGCGTAACCTTGTGTTTGTTTCTTAGTCGGCAGTTTCGTGGTCAACCTTGAAGGAAGGCATGACTATGGATTGTGAAAAATAAAAACTAAAACATTTTACGAACGACATTATATAACAAGAAATGTCATAAACTCTCATGTAACCATCACTGCCAGTTGTGTCTTTTTTAAGCAGGTGACTGGTTTACAGAAAAACTTCTGGGGGAGTAGGCACGTTAAATAGGCCGCTGATGCAAAAGCATCAATTTTAATAACATTATGGTACTCTAATACTGACACTACAATCTAGTGATGTTCTGTGAACGATTAGAATTAAAAGACCAGCTCTGACAGCGCTGTGAGGTCGGGTGCACTCTGGTGAGCTCTTTTTAGTTCTTTTGGAGAGCTGACTTTACCGATTTCGCGCATGAGTAAACATCGCATCAGTAGCGCACCTCTCCTTGTTCACTTTATTGGTACAAGGTAACTTGACAACTTGGGCTTATTGCTAGGTGAAACCAGCGGAAAAGCACAAACGTAAAACGAGGGTACACATAGGCAAGGAAGGCAACACAAGTGCTGTAATGAATACAATTCGCTCTTGTTTCGTGCGCAAGGAGAAGGATAACTGAAATGTCGCGAGATCAAAGCGATTGGATTAACGAATATACTGGGACGTTAAAGAGCACGTTTAGGTGAAGTGAAGTGACTTTTCGTACGGAAACTCATAAAACGGGATTACCTCTTACGAAAACTTAGTGACGAAA
>WOVY01005508.1:0-63889 GCA_013436015.1 Rhipicephalus annulatus
ACATGAAATTGTCGGCCTCCACTATATAGGGTCACGACCAGCTGCAACAATCATAATGACGACCCGATACCACAATGTATCGTTTCAATTCATCCTCAACCAAAAACGTTATATCACACATATAATGCACCCACGCACACCATACGAAATGTTTTGAGGGCAATTCTGCGTCACAAGGAAATAAAAGAAATTTATCACTATGCCCATGCATGAATGATACCTTTGATACGTGCAGCATGAAAACGCCACCTGAAAAACGTTAAACCTTGTCGTCTTACCATATGCAAGCCATAACTTATCACCGTGCATTTTATCATCGTAAATACTGCCTACATAAATATATAACGACTGCCTTGCTCTAAACGATAACGGCAAGGCGTGGATCACGCTTTTATACGATTGACAAATGACATTTCACCCGATTCTATTCTCACTTTGGATCCTGAATGTAGCTGCGTTAGTCTACTTAGCGCAATAAAGAATATAATAAGTTACCGCACAGCCGTCGAGAAACTAGTTTTGCTGTTATACTCTGTGTACAGTAAGCACATCGTGTCCCACATGCGTGTTAATGTTGCCGGTTATTCTACAGTCAGTTTATTTTTTACTCACTTATAACAAACTTAGTAGATTAAGCATAAAAACTGAAAACAACCATGTTCTAAGAAGCATGCATCACCATCGGTTTATTCAAAGTGCTGCACGCGGAATGCGTACGGAGTCCGTCCTGATCCCATAATCCTTATCGCTTTGTGCAAAGAGGAATATGCATCTACAACCACCTGCGTAAACATGCGACTTCACTTAAAGGCTTTGAGGACCAGTCCCGTCAGCTATATACTCGTCGCCAAAAGTATCAATTGACCCGGCGAGTATACTGGTACTTCTCTCTGCTCTCTATCTTTCACTTCCCCCATCCCCCTTCCTTGCGCAGGGTAGAAAACCGGCTGCCTACAGGCTGGTTAACCTACCTGCCGTTATTTTCCTCCTATTTTTCCCTTCCTCATCTTTTTTGGCTGTACGCACCACATTTGCAAATGAAGCATTCAGTCGTGAAGCATTAAGGCTCAGTGTGATTCGTACTATGTTCGCGTTGTTTGATATTTCTTCATTTAACTATGCTCATAGACAGACGAAACATTATTGAACACGATGTGTTGCCGGAGCTGACGTGTCCAATAGCAGACCTTTCTTCAAGGCTGCAACCTTGAAGACAGGTCCGCAAGTCGACAACGTTGATTCCGGCAACACCTCGTACCCAGCAAACTTTTCATGACTTGAGGATTCCACAGTTACCTGAACTACTGCTTTTTCAGACACAGAGATAGTACTGAATGATTTAAGTCGTTGTTGATGCATATTCGTTGCACGGAGGTATTCAGGTAAAGCGTCATCGCTCTGCTTCACAAAGGACCAGTAAGCAGCACAGATATAAGGGCATACCTAAGTCTGAGCGCTACATACAAGCCGACTAGTTACACGAGCTTTGTCCTGCGTGTAAGTGCGATGGCCGCATGGTCTACAATACTGCAATGAAACCTTCGCAATTGTAGAAACGCTGCGGCGACCCGCACACGTACCTCGAGGGGCGCTCTTCCAAGTCCAGGAAGGCGCTCTCCAGCACTTCGCTCGCCTGAAGTCCAGCTTGAGCGTCACGTTGCGCGGCGTGCCACACACGATGCGCAGGAACTCGCGCAGGCTCAGGTCCCACGAGCGCACGGGCGGGTGCGCCATCACGGCCATGCCGTCGGCCTGGCTCACGTCCGCCTCCACGTACGGAGCCGTGCGGCCGCTGAGCGCCTGTTCCAGCTTCCACCGACTGTTGGTGCCGTGCGACCACTCGATGAGGACACGTCTTCTCGGCCACACGTGCCGCACCGTACGCTGACGCGACTCCACGGGGTGCCGCGATGCAGAGCAGCAGGAACAGTGAGACCGGCGCGAAGAAGTCGACACGAGACGTCGACAGTTTGACGACCAACCTCCGTGGTCCTCCAGGTATCGCTGGAGTCGTCGTCCTCCTGATCCGTTCCATGGTTGGCGTTGTTCTTGTATGTCCCACGATCAACGCCACGGCCGGTATAACACGCGCGCGGTTTCGTTCCGTGCTCGTCGCGTCCGTCCGTCACCGAAGGCGCGCGCGGCTCACAGGAAGCGTGGGACGGTCGGGGGCTCGCACTCGCGGGTTGTCGCGCTGCAGAGGAGGACAACGCAACGCAAGGCCAATATGGAAAGGAGAGGTGTCGCTCGTCGAGGGCCTCCTCTCGCGTTTGTGGCGCGTCACACTATAGCAGGGCGACGCGCGGGGAGCTTCTGCGCCACCACAGATCGCGCCGCGGTCCGCGCTAAATTGCCGCGCTGATGCCACTTTCCGTGACCCATATACACGTGTCACTTCTTGGTGATGTCGTTGGCTATACGCGCCCGCCTGCTGGGAGGGGTAGTAGATACCACAGTGCTCGCGCGCGTGTCTCACTCCAACGACGACGAGCTCTCTTCCTCCGCAACTGCGCGAAGCTTCGTCCTTGTTGGACCTATGCGCCGGATGCGCCGAAGCACGTCTTCGGGAGATCGACGTCGGCTCCCGGTGTCTTGATCAGCTTCGAAGGCACGTCCGCTCGGGCTTGCTGTACGTTGTTTGAGGGAAGGGACGGAGGTTATTACGTATACGGACTTCCCGACCGTAGACGTTGCCTTGACCTATGCTGGCTGGGTGCCCGCTTGCTTTGCCCGTTCGCACAGTACATGCAGCACTGGGGCGCTGCTGTAATCTAATGTGCTTTTCTAATCTAAATCAATTTGCATAAGCGGACTTTCGCGAAAGCTTGCTCGTGGATGCATATCATCTGAGATTTCGAAAAAACAGCGCGATTTTCATCGACAATACGTAGCCCTTATAGTGGTGACACTTGAACTAGACGTTTTAGTTCCGACTGCAAGAAAAAAGAAGGAAAGAACAATGTCGAGAGTGAGAAAGGTTTGACGGTGCACAAAAAATGTACGCGGGTCGCAACACTTGAATGCTTTTTTAAATGTACGATCAGTGGAAGTTAAGTGCGGAGTGCATGTATGGAATTCCGAATGCTGTGTTGTTTTCACGTATCCTGCAGCGAACACAATTTTCGGACCTACAGCTGCTTTCAAATACTCACTACTAAATTGCAAAAACATCAACGCGTTCAGACTATTGTATGCTTGAGACTTTCACGAAATATGCATGTTTCAAGCAATTAGTCTCAGCGAAATGAGCATAGAGTTGGCTTGCACCTGCGTCGCTGAAATGTTGGATTAGTAACATCGAACATCAGCCATTTTGGAGCACCAAAGTATCTGAAATTCGTGATGTCACATTAGGGTTATCGTTACGCTGCAAGCTGGTTCTTTAGTTATTAAAAAAAAACGGTACAGTGGCACCGTTATCACGCTGAATCGAGTTAATAAACCCCGTGATTATGCTGCCGTGGTGTCTTCTAAGCCACCATGTTGGAGCATCTGCAGTACTTGAAGAACCTGCGTTCATGGCGTTATGTGCTAGCTATCAAGAGCACAAACAACAGCAGCCTGATCAGTGGCACAGTCGCAGATACAGAGGAAATAAAAGATAGAAAAAAAACCTTATGGCAGCAAAACGAAAACCAACATTTAAGCTATACATTTAGAGAACTCTATAACAGCGTGGTCTTGTTGTCAGATATGCGAGATATGAAGCAATAAATTACATTTCATTCACCCAGCCATGAATAACTAATATATCATACTGCGCTTTAGAAAACTAAAGGGACGGCGTCTATCATAGCCTGATCCTATTTTCGACGTTGAATTCTTTACAACAGCTAAATCAACAAAGAGACTGGTCGCCGACCATGCACAAAATATAACTACACATACGTCCGTCAGTGCACTCTCAAATGTAGTGAATCTAATTCTCTCATTTGAAATATCAATAATAGGCGGAACTCAATTGTGACTTGTCTTGAAGCTGATCTTGCTAAACTGCACAAGAACATGCACAGCGTCGTCTCACATGATGCGTTTTATTGTGTTTCGAGTGTGAAACCCATGCAGTCAGTCTAGAACCTACCGTCGCGCAACAATATACTTCTCTACTCTGCACACAGAATATACAGCTGCTTCACTTTCAACGCACGAGGTGCGTGCACACAATGCGCGGAAACAGTCTCAACTCAGCGGCGACAAAACAACCAAATGTCACCACGCAGATGCAACAGCTGCGCCTTCGTTAACAAGTACCCCGCAGAGAACAAGCCGAATACTTTGCTTTATTTATACGTTACCGAAATACTACACAATCATAATTCTCAGAATACGGTTCACTGTTCGTAAAAAAACTGTTTCACAAACAAACGAGCGAATGGAGCTCGTTTGAAACATTTCTTGGCGCGCGTTCGACTCCCTTATACGCTTGCGTCTACACCATTCTGTTTCCCTAACCAGTAACGTTCAACCTGCATTGGCTTCCTTCTTTTTTGTTTGTGCATATATACGCGAATCATTCACAAAACTTTAGGGACATAAGCGGCTGTAACTTGCAGAAAACGAAAGGAAACGACTGCCGCGTTTCCGAGGTGAGAAGAAGTCAACACACTATCAGTCATACACTACCCGTCATATACTGTCAGTCATATCAGTCATGTTCTGGTGGAAGCGCACAGGAAGACGACGAATCCCCGTGGTGTCACGCGGAGCACTCAGCTAAGCGTCACAGTTACCGCATGTTCGCGACGTCGTCCTCTCAATGCAACCGCAGTTCCGTGCCCTCCGGTCTCTTGACGAGCACCTGGAAGGTGTCCAAGGGCGTCGGCAGGGGTTCCCTAACGTCGCAAGCGTAGAGGCGCGACGCGTTGACCCGTACCACGGCTCCCAGTAGCAGCCTGCCGTCCGGAGGCAGCGGTCGGCTGCGACCACCAGGGTCCCTCCGACGGTCACCTCGGCGAGGTCGGGGACGACGGCGACCCGGGCAGCTCGTCACTGGCGTTGCCCTTGGCGCCACCGTCGCCTCTGAAGTCCACCCACTCGACACTCACACACGCCTCGCGACTCCACAAGGAACTCGAAGATGAGAGCCACCTATACGTTTGTGTGCCAAATGATTTGAATGTAAGCCAAACATGGTCCCAGGTAATTAATTAAAGAAGCACTAATAAGAAATTTTTATCATACTTTATCAAGAAAAAAAAGGGGAGAATTTGGCAGATCCCACGTATCTTGATTGATATGTGGGGTTTAACGTCCCAAAACCACCATATGATTATGAGAGACGCTGTAGTGGAGGGCTCCGGAAAGTTCGGCCACTTGGGATTCCTTAACGTGCACCCAAATCTGAGCACACGTGCCTACAACATTTCCGCCTCCATCGAAAATGCAGCCGCCGCAGCCGAGATTCGATCCCGCGACCTGCGGGTCAGCAGCCGACCACCACCGCGAGGGGGCGATCCGACGTACCTTCAGACTCGATATTATGCGAAGTATGCGGATGGAAGATGACTGTGCTGTAATCTTTCTGTTGAGTAAAACATAGCGAAGTGGCCCTAAAGATATATGTACGGATCCGCACACGGACGTACGTTAAACAGCCGCCTATGTTTTCTATCACCCGTTGTTTATAGCTGCGTAACGATACCAACAGCAACACGGAGATTAGTAACACCAGAAGTGGTAAGCTGATATGAAGCGCAGGTGATCGCGAGGATAGTAACCCGGCCTGGACACTGCCTTTGTCTTTCCACCGCCGCGAAAATGGCGATGTAGGTACTCTGTAAATAAATAAATAAATAAATAAATAATACCAATTTTCGCATACGTGAAGCTAGCGAAACGGCCGCGAGGGTATGATAAGCGTGGCATGTAACCATGTTGTTACATGACTCGCATGTCGTGATATCATGTTTGGATGTGTCATTTACCTATATGTCGTCCGTTCGCGTCGCGTAATACAGAGTTTAGTACATGTGAAGGTAGCGAAATGACCGCGAGCGCATCATGTGCGTAGCATGTAGTCATGTTGTTACAAGACATGCATCTCGTGTTTTTCATGTTCGCACCAGTTCCATACCTTCGTCATTCATTCACGCACTGTAATACCAAATTTGGTATATATGACGCTAGCGAAACGGCCGCGAGGCCATCATGAGCGTGGCATGTAGTCATGTTGTTACATGACACGCATGTCATGATTTTCACGTTACGGTCTGGCGCTTGTGTTCGCCATGCAATCATGCCATACTATACCAGTTTGCAACATGCCATGTGAACGAAACCACCGCAAGAGCTGCAGAACCATGAATTGTAAATAATGACATTCATGACATCCATGTCATGATTTTCACGGTATGGCTAGTCAAATAAGTTCATCATATTCGTATCAATACGAAGTTTGGTATCGATACTATTATCGAAACGGTTAGGAGAGCTAAAAGTCGTAGGCGGCTAGATAGATAGATGTATGCTCAAAGCCGCCAAATTTCTCTAAGAAATGCTTCGCATTTAAAATTTACAGTTCGCAGGTATAACGTGGCAACGGAAAGCGCAAGACTGGGTTGATTGGCGCATCATGGGAGAGGCCTCTGCTCTGCAGTTGGCGTAGTGGTTAGAAAAAGTGGGTAACGATTTAGAGTACTTGGTACTCTACTATGGGAGAGCTTTGGGTTGGCGTAGTTAGGCTGATGATCATGACGATGAGTAAAAAAAATTGGCAGATCCCACGTACTGGGAATCGATGTAATGCGAAGCATGCGGAGGGAAGGTGATCGTGTTGCAATTTTTCATTGAGCGACACGTCATGAAATGACGCTAAATATATATACAAATGGTGCACGCACAGACATATGTTGAAGAGTTGCAGATGTTTATATATTCAGTTGTTCGCCCTTGCGTAACGATACCAACTAGAACAGGTGCATTAGCAACACCAGAAGCTGATATCAAGAGCTGATGCTCGCGACAATGCTGGCTCAGGACACTGCTACATAAATCAACTTTAGCGCATAGCAACTAACCACAATTGACGGTAACCCAACGTGACGGCCGTATCAAAGGAGTACATACGTAATGTTTAGAAAATTGGGTAGGCCGTGCTACACCCACTGTTGACGTTTCACGAAGATTACCATTTATTTGAAAAGTAATTCTGAGACCTAGCGTAGCTCTGTGGTAATATGCCTCATTGCCACGCAGAATGCTTGGGTTCGATTTCAGCTGGGAACCTGATATATATTCTTTCCATTCGTCTGGTCGATGGCACCGATGGCTCATATTTCTTCACGCGTTGAAATTGCCCATGCGTGTTCTCATCGTTCCTGGGTAGATATGACGTGTCTATCACCTGGGGCGCATACCCGCTCGTGGGTATGTGCCACTGTCTGGCGGGAAGTGTTTGATGACGTACGCGACGGGATTGTGACATCATTCGCGTCTTGACGAGCGTGTCATATTCGTCAAACCATCTTACCCTCCCATGCTAATTTTGGTCCCCGCCAAGTTAAGAGGGTGACCACGAGAGCACCCAAACGTAAGCGGCTATAGATGGATAGAAACGCTCAAAGTCGCCGAAGTTCACTAAGAAATGCTTTGCATTTTAAAAGGGTGTCTTTTTGACCCACAACAATAATCTTTACTTAGCGTACTTGCGCTTCGTCTCGGGCCACTCACCTATAGCGTGCGGCGATGATGCAAGGAAGGAACGCAAGAGGAATGATGATTATCGTTGTGATTACAAAATGACACCCTTTTGTAGCGTAAGGTACTCTGGCCGAGGTTGAGCTGTTTCGCGTGACTTGTAGAGAGCCGTGCTGCGTATTCCTGAGAAGCAGTGACGGCACACAGCTGGCGTGCCAGAGAAGGCCTGGAAGCTTCCGAAATGATGTCACCTGTGGGCTGGCACTTGACTCGCGTGAGCTCACTCACTAGTCTGTCCATCCGTACGCAGTTCACGCTCTGTATATCATGGCATAGCCGAGCTAGCTTAGGCCACAGCTAATTCGTAGGGGCGAAGATCCTCTTAGTCTAACCTTGTCCTGCGTCAGGCATTAATGGCAGTATCAGACAGACAGGCACACAGACAAACAGATAGACAAACCGACAGATGGACGAACGGAAGCACGGATGTACGGAGGAAAGCACGGTGGACGGATGGACATGCTCACGGACGGACGGAGGCTTGGCGCACTCATCGCTCACTCTGTGGATATGCTGCAATTTTTTCACTCGATCTTTCTTAGAGTTGAAGTTCACCTATGTTATTCTTAACTCCTGTTTGTTCAATGACCCGCTTTGCTCACTTGCTGTCCCGTAAGGTTGAACCAATCATTTTTATTTCCAAAGTCCGCTGCATGCGTCGTCCTGAACAAGGACTTTTCGAAAATAGCGTCCCCAACGCAAAACTCATACCCTGTTTGGATCTCGCGCATGCACAGTGTCCTATAAATAGCATCAGGGCCACTGTGCATGCGCGAGATATAAACAGGGTTCGAGTGTTCCGTTGGAGACGCCATTTCTCGAACTTAGCGGGAGCCTCATACTCTCCCAAAAAGCTTTGCGTCAGACAAACGTGATGGCACCCACTGAAGTGACGGCTATAGGCCAATACTAGGGTGACCTATAGATCAGCGGGAGCGTTTAAAGCATAGCAGATCATATTCCAAAACTCTTAGCTCCTGCTGCTTGACCCAAAGCGTTCGTATGCAAAGAGCTTGGGCCCCAAACTTATGGGGCCTCTATTCTAAAACTCCCTAAATTTAGGGGCGAAGCTCCTTAGGGTGTTGGTCATTCCCTCGTAATAGTACTACGCTGTAGTAGTAGCCACAATTATTTACCTTTAATAATTGTTCACTAGATGGCGTATGCGCGTGTATGTCCTTGGAAATGATAACATCAGATGGCGCTGGGGAGTTTCAGATGGAAATTCACAGCATATCCATGGAGTGAATGATGATGAGAGGGCGAGGCGTCCATCCATCCATCTGTCTGTCCGTCACAGACGAATGGATGGATGGACGCCTCGCCCCTCTCATCATCATTCACTCAGTTGATATGCTGTGAATGTAAAAAAAAAAAAACCTTTTACGCAAGCCTTGTTTCTGATCCGTAGGTGAGTACGTTCCTCTCAAGGGATCCAGACAGCAATAAAGCGTGGACAGGTGAAATGACAAATTACTTCGATTAGAAAATCAAATGACCATACCAGAAACAACCGATCACCAATCGGTCAACCATCTAGAGACGAATAATTGTTGTGAAACGGTGCACACCAATGCGCACGTGGCCAGCGAACCATTGAAGGCCGCATTACGCTCACCGGCGCAGTGATTCTCGCTACCAATGACACCAATGAAACATCATCAAAATCCGCCGAGGCACCGCATTACCAAGCCACCAAACGCTAGAGTCTACAGCTGGGCGTAACCTTTTTGTTTTGGCGGGATGGCTCAGTGCTCTCCATAGTTGAGTACGAAGTACTCGAAGTCGTTAAACATATTTTCTATGCACAGTCGTCACCCTTGCAGGGTGGTCGATACGGGCTCATGTGGGTTCATCAAGTGCGATGCCCACGGGATTGCTTTCAGCTCTCCCACCCACTTTTACTGAACATACACTGCGCTAAGTGCGTTCCATTTATTCGACGTAAGAGTCTCTGGTCTCTAGAGTACAGTACCAAGTAAATCTTTTGACTACGCCATTTTACACTTTCTGTGAAACACAAGGTCTAAATCAAGGAGGGAAAAAATTGGCAGACAGTGAGAATCGATGGCATGCGAAGCACGTATGAGAATGTTATGTCGCTTTAAAATCCACACAACGTTACGAGGTGGAGGTAAATGATGCCGTACATGACTTCCGTGTCATGAATATCATGTTTGGATGTGTAGTTTACCTTCGTCATCTATTCGCGTCACGTGATACCAAATTTAGTATATGTGAAGCTAGCGAAGTGGCCGCGCGCACGCTATGAGCGTGGTATGCTGTCATGTTCTTACATGACACGCGTGTCAGGATTATCATGTTTGCACCAGTCATATTTCGTCATTCATTAACGTCACGTAACACCAAATTTGGTATATGTAGAGTTAGTGAAACGGCCGCGAGCGCATCATGAAGGGCCCAATATACTCCAATGTAGCGATTGACGCGCGCGCACGCTGGGCACAGCGACGCTACGTTAGCAAAAATCGAGCACTCCATAGTTTGACGCCAGGCGCGACCAGCATCCGTCGGCGCGAAATTCGACATGCTGCATTTCACCGACTTGTTACCGAGACAACACTGCGACTCCCTCTTTTCGTGACTGAGGGATTCCGGGCGCGCTGCAACGCGCATCCATCAAAGCAACAAAGCGCGCGCCTGCAAGTATATATGGCAGGACCGGCGACTGGCGTGGCAACGCCGGCGCGACGCGACGAAATGAACGCCGGCGAGCACGCGCACCGCGTCACTTCGAAATGTAGTGGCGCCTTGACTGTGGCATGTAGTCATGTTCTCACATGACACACATCTCATTATCACCTTTGCACCAGTCACATACCTTCGTCATCCATCGGTGTCACGTAATACCGAATTTGGCGTATGTGAAGCTAGCGAAACGGCCGCGAGTGCATCATCAGTGCGGCATGTTTACAATCATGTTGTTACATTACACGCATGTCGTGATTATCATGTTGGATGTGTCATTTACCTATGTCCGTTCGCGTCGTGTAATACCGAGTTCGGTACATGTGAAACTAGGGAAATGGCCTCGAGCGCATCATGAGCGTAGCATGTAGTCATGTTGTTACATGACACGCATCTCATGATTATCATGTTTGCACCAGTATCATCCGTTCATCATCCATTCACGTCCCGTAATACCAAATTTGGTATACGCGAAGCTTGCAAAGCGGCCGCCAGTGCATCATGAGCGTGGCATGTAGTCATGTTGTCAAATGACACGAATCTCATGATTATCATGTTTGCACCAGTCACATACCTTCGTCATCCATTCACGTACCGTAATACCAAATTTGGTATATGTGACGCTAGCGAAACGACCGCGAGCTCATCATGAGCGTGGCATGTAGTCATGTCACATGACACGTATGTCATGATTTTCATGTTAGGGTTCTGTCACTTGTGTTCACCATGCAATCATGCCATACCATACCAGTTTTGCAACATGCATGTGAACAAAACCACCGCAAGAGCTGCAGGGCCCATGCTAATGTAAATCATGAGATTCATGACACACATATCATGATTTTCATGTTACAACTAGTCAACTATGTTCTTCATACAGTCATGTTATGTCATATTAAGTTTGGTATCGATACCATTATCGAAACAGCCACGGAGAGCTTAAAGTCGTAAGCGGCTAGATAGATAGATAGATAGATAGATAGATAGATAGATAGATAGATAGATAGAAGATAGATAGATAGATAGATAAATAGATAGATAGATAGATAGATACGCTCAAAGTCGCTGAAGTTCGCTAAGAAACGCTTCGCCATAAATAAAATAAACTGCGCCGCTAGAAAGAAATAAAAACAGGAAAGAGGACAAAACATACTAAATGAACAGAACTCCACGGGCGCAGTTGCCAACTCCGCAAAGAGCACTTCAGACGTTCGTGTACGACCGTGCTTCGTGAATCCGTTGGCGCTCCGGAACATTTAATTTCGCCAAAATCAACAAGTGTTGCAATCGGCTTATTCAGTGCCTGCCCTCGGCCGTTGCGAACTCAGTTGTTTGTTCACGAGGCTGGTTCTAAACTGTGTCGCATGAACAATATAAAGCATTCCGGCCAATTATGGCGAGCAGAGTGTGTAGTCGTAGAGACGCTTTTGCAATTGCCTAGCTTGGCACCGTCCCAGTTGTGCATACTTGTGCAAGCGTACACTTGTCCAAATGAGAGGCAACAACGAATACTTTCGGCACCACCCATAGCATGTATGTGCTAAGCTACTACGTCGATCCACTGGTTCTCCGCGTCACAAAATTACGCACTGTTGACTGATGCGGCATTTACTTACGTAGACTAAAGAAAACAACACCTTGCGGCCAGCTTAGGAGTTTTCAAGCGGCTAGGGAAGCCGAACGACAGAGCCCGGCTTAGCACCGCGAAAATGCCGGCAACAGCCTTCGCATGTGCTTTGCCTTGGTGCCTGTGACATTACACACTGCTCACAGTACTGAGCGGCACTCCTAATTGTCCTCTAGCAGCGCGAAAAAGCCTGAAATGCTGACGAAAAAGGCTTTATTAGAACCAAAATGCAACAAACGTGTTTATGCTGGTGTTTTAAAAAGAGTTGTATGCCTTTCAACCACCATCACCATCCGCCCTCGGTAGCGCAGTAGGCAGCGCGTCAGTCTCATAATCTGAAGGTCGTGAGTTCGATCCTCACCCGGGGCAAGGCGGTGTACTTTTTTTTCGCGCACAAGTTTTTTTTTTTTTTAATGTACACATACTTATGCTTACACACATTCAAAATATTATTGTAGTTTTGGCGCTAACCCCTGAAGACCAAACGTTGCACGAAAAGCATTGCCGATCGTGTACAAATTCCAGATATACTTCCGTTTTACTCTTTGATGAATCACAGAAATTTGTCGTAGTCATATTCGTAGTTTATAGCACAAGAAGCACCGAATATGTTTATTCATAAATTCCCAAATCATCACGCGACACTGTACTCTCATGCGAGCATAAAAATGAAGCGGGAATCAATGAACAGTACTGCGTTTTATCATGCGGCACTCACAGCAGTGAAAAAAAGACATTAAGCAATACTCAGGTACATCAGTTCATGAAGCCACTGTTGAAATTACATCGAGATGTAGTTGAATGTGCTACCAGGTGGTAAATGACCTCCGAGATAAAAGCACTGCATGCTAATGCGCCTACCACACCCATCTCGAAGGCCATGCTTTCGGTGGGCCCTGACATACCGTTAGTTCTAAGACAGGTGCAATCTACGCGCACCAACATAAAAAAAAACGCATAGAACGCATTTAAAGAATACAAAGTTTGCTCCCCAATAGCAATTGAGTCTGTCGAAAATTAACCGAAGCGCTAAATTAAAAAAAAAAGCCATGGATGTGCACCTGTCCGATACAGACGCAGGTTCTACAGCTTTCCAACTACAAGCAGCGTTTTACATGCTCCCATGTACATATATCGTGAAGTAACTTTTGGGAAATGTGTACAGTACTCCTTTGTGGAATATTTCATCTGTGTTACTTTAGAAAAGCGTTAGCGTTGCTCACCATTAAAAAAAAGTGAATAGCAGAAAACTATAGTGGAGGGTAATTACCCTGGTAATCTGAAAAACGCGTGAACAACAACAAAAACAACAACAACAACAACAACAACAACATAATAATAATAATAATAATAATACTAATACTAATAATAAATAATACTAATAATAATAAATAATAATAATTAAAAAATAATAATAATAACAAAAAGGAACCACCGCAAGATAGTCTGCAGACAGTCCCAGGTGCTTATAGTCTTACAGCTTACTGATCGGCTTCAGTTCCTCCTGTCGTGCGTGTCCTACGAATGTCAGAGTCGTCTTGAGGTAGCGCTTTTCTTGCGGTATTTGAACCCGAATGTATTACCTTTTCGCTCGAATATTCAGGTAGAGCAAAAAAATAAATGTTACAAATTTGGGCACTATGGCTTTCAGCCCAACGCTCGATACAGCAAGCTCGCCAATCCCATATCGCCGTTCAGTGGTCATTGCTTTCTGTTGCAGAACGATGAGGCAAGTGGGTCAGTTTGAAGGACGGCGCGAACAACATTGGCGCAGGCACTCTGCCTCCCTAAGCCCCACCCCGTCTCTGACCACTGGCCACCGAGGGGAACAAAGGGAAGGAGCATGACAGTCACAGAACCAATCTTGGCAAGCCATGCATGCCGTATTGAAGGAAGCAACATTGTCAGGCCTAACACCTGACATTATGAGCAAGATCACGCCAGCAACGAGACTTGCCGAGACTTCGAAGTATGGCGCCCGGTAGCTTTTAATCGAAACGCGTTTGTTCAGCGCCGATCGGCAGACACACGCAGGAGGTTCAAAAACGGAACACCCACCGAGAGTACTAAAACCTACCACGCGCCTCTGACGTTTTGATCACGTGTTGGGCCGACACGGCGGGCTTCACTGGTGTGACGTAATGCTCCCTCACTTTATTTTCTCTTCCTCCTTGCCGCTGGCTATCCGCCGCGGTTCGGTGCTCGGTTGCGGATCGAAACATCGCGGGCTAGAACACAGTCGTGGCGGTCGCATTTCGATAGAGGTGTCAGGCAAAATACTAAAGGCACGCGTATACTGCACGATGTGAGCGCACGTAAAAATCATCAGACTAACTCTGGATGCTCCAGCAAGCCAAGGAAGCTGCCGGGAGACACGGTCTCTCCGTTAGCCCCTAGGCTGGAGCCCAGCCCAGCAATCTGCCGGAAATCAATAAGTTTATCTCCCTCTCTCTCTCTCAACAATTCCCACAGCCTTCCGCTATACAGCGTCCCTCATAATCATATCGTGGTTTCGGAACGTAAAGCTCCCAGAAATATCATTATCCGACCACTGGGTGTTGAGGTGACGCCAGGTGTACCTAGACAGTTACAGCGCAGCGAGTATATCTGACGGTGATTTTTATCATACGCATTGAGTCCGCGTGTTCATTTCGGGAGCAGCTCCTGGGATGAGCTTGAAAAAGAATGCAGCTTCCACGGTAAATTTGTTGAAGGAAAATATCTCTAGTGATGTTAAGTTGAACAGAACATCAAACGATGACGGAAAATTAAAAAAAAACATGAACTGATGCTCTCTATCTACTCGAGCATCAGTTCATGTCTCTCTCTCTCTCTCACACACACACACACACACACGCACACACACGCGCACGCACACACACACACACGCACACACACACACACACACACACACGCACACACACACACGCACACACACGCACGCACACACACACACACGCACACACACGCACGCGCACACCCACACACACACACACACAAACACACACACACACACACAAGCGTACACTTCGAGCAAGCCATTTACTCGCTAAGTAATTACTCGCACAGTGCCATCAATATTAGTAATACTGGTTATAAAGCCGCTATTTACCAACAGATAATTACAACGTTGGCAATCCGCTGTTAGGTACAATAGTGTAATTCAATAATAATAAAAGTTTATCCAATTCACTCCAATGCGTATTATTTGACTCAGTGCATGCCACGTTACGCCATGGGTACTTGAAGAAATATGTTGTATCTTACTTTCTCTTTTCTTTTAAAGTCGAAACAACAAACGAACCCCTTCAGTGTTCACATACCTGTCCACCAGGCAGCACGCAGCCCACGGCGACAACCTTGCAGGGCGAGAGGCGGCCGTCGAAGAAGGCCCTTCCTACCAGGGTAGGAGAGCCGCCTTCCAGTCCACCGAACACAGCGCCCTCGGCCGAGCTACAACGGTCCTGGCACTGGTGCCAACGCTCCACCGGGTACCCAGGCGTGTTGCGCACCTGGTATCGGTCGGTGGAAATTATATGACGCAGTTGTATCGGCCACAAATGTTATACTGATAAAAGAACTTCGGATTGTCCCCAAGCTTCTCGGCATTCGCCCATGATTGCGCAAATATGAGCGACCTGATTATTGTGGTGTTGTCTGGCGGAGGCAGATATCAACCAGGCTACCACAAATCTACCGCTATGATCAAGCGTATTCTTCTTCACTGCTGTAGGTATTGAAAGCGCGGCGTAATTGCGATTGCGTTGTTTATTTAGATCTTACAAGCATTCAGGAAGCTCCAATTATCACCCAGCGCTATGTAAAAAAAAAAGGAACGGCGTTACACGAAGGAAACCGACTGCATTTTTTGTTCCCAGTATACTGTAGTAATGACTACTATGTTTTTGTTAATGACATATTACTAATGAGTCCTAATTGCATTTGTAACCCAAGAAGTTACGTTGGTGTCACTACACTCCAGCGTGCTGGAGTGTAGTGACACAAATGAAGGCCGTCAAGATAGAGAACATATTGAGGACTTTTAAGCAGGTTCAAAGGCAGAGTTGAAACCTAGCTACGCCAAGAACATTTAGTTTGTGTTATATACGTTCATCCCTTGGTAGCGGTGGTCATCTTACGGCATCGAAAGACTACTAATGGGTGATATTATAGTTGTGCACGCGTACAAATACTCACGCATTTATAAACCCTCTGTAACAGAAAATTTAGAGCCTGTACAGAGACTTGTATACACATGAGGTTCGTTCGTTAGTTGCTAAGGCATGGTCACTCAATAAGAAAAAAAAACTGTATTCCTAACTGTGTGTTTTGCTGCAAAGGTAGTTGAAAGACGAGTATTTTGTCTGGATGAACTCAATGGGATATGACGGCATCTGGCAGTAATCTAAGGAAACGAGCGCGGAGCCACATGCAGGAGATAGCACCATGCTGTTTTAGCGAAGCGTAGGAGGAGGAGGAGGAATAAACGCTTATTTTCGAAGCGGTGTAGGTTCCGCGTTCAACTTAGGTGGGAGGTCTCCTCATTCCAGGAACCCTCTGGCCTTCGCGGACTCCTTGGCCCTGGAGACAAAACGTCGTTGTTGGTACAGGTCCACCAAGGCGAGCTTGGCCTCCCACGTTTCGAGGGTGTTCGTTTTCTGAACCAGCGTCGCAGGTGTTCGGCGGAGGCGATAGATCTGTATTTGTATTGCATGGACACTCGAGGATCAGATGGGCCAACGTGTCAGGTACAGCACAAATCGGGCAAACATATTCATGTAAAGTTGGGTATACAATCGGTGCATTAGTATACCGTGTGTGTATGTGTTGCTCTGCAGTCTTCATAGTATGGTGCTGTCCTCTTTGTTGAGCTTCGAGTGTGGTGGTGGATACTCTCTGCGCGCCAGCCTATGGTGTTGCAGTTTTGCAGAGGAAGTGTTAGGTACAGACTGAGCCTCTGCGGACACAGTCCTGGTGTCTAGAAAGGGGGAAGGGGCAGCCCGGTAGGCGTGATCGCGGGCCGCGGAAAGAGCCGCCTCGTTTCCCTCCGGCCGTTCGTGCTGAGGAACCACACAGGTGAAAGGCATCGGAGTGCTTTGGCGCTTCAATATGCGTGGACGAGCAACGGAAAGATTCTCGCCAGAAAGGAAGAATCAGCTCCGGTAGTGCGCATTCACACTGCGCAGGATGTTGGAAAGGTAGTGTGATCCACACCACCCATTTCTATGTGTTTATCTTTATCTTCAAGATGGCTCAATCACCCCATGACGTCCATCACTCATTAAAATATCATGCAGATATCATGCTCACATGTTTTCACTTAAACATTCGCTCGGCAAGGCATAAAGAGAAGGAATTATCGGTCCTTTCAGATGCTATGGATTTTCAGTTCGACATAACCATGTTAACCGAGACGTGGTATGACTCAAACAGCAACATATACGAACGCAACGGGTATCGCAGTTTTTTTTTAATAAATATAGAGCTACACGCCAGGGTGGTGGCGTGGCTATCTTAGCAAGAAATGAACGAAAAGCTGAAATAATTGCGGAAATATGCACCATTACGAGCGATATTGAGTGTTTATGTATACTACTTATCAATATGTTTTCTGTGTTGCATATATACCACCAGACGGAAACTCGGCTTGCTTCATCGGTCATTTAGATAACATGCTAGGCTATGTAAATGAGAACAGATATAAATTAATACTTGGGGGTGACATTAACATAGACATATTGCAACCTTCCCATAATCGAGCGGCCCTTCTCAGCACTGTTGAATCAGATGGCTATAGGAAACACTGCGACGCGCGTCACTCCTGGCACAGAATCATTGCTTGATGTGTTTATCACAAATATGAGCACAGAAAGCGTGATATCAGGAGCCTCGTGCTCCGGTATCAGCGACGACGTTCCTATTTACATGCTCGCAAGAACATCAGTAAAACATAAGCTGCAGGATGCAAAAGCAAAAATTACAACTAAGAAAATTACCATTGAAACATCATCAGTGCATGCTTTCCTTTCAAAGCTTCGAAAAGAAGACTCGGAAGAAGTGAGACGTAGTGAAACTGCAGATGCAGCTTACGAGGCATTTATTTCCATTTTAAACGCATATATTATGAGCATTTTATTCTAATAACGCAGACTATAAAACAGGGTAAGGGTCGTAAACCATGAATAAATTTTGAATGCTTAAAATGAATTAAACAAAAAACGAGACTGTTAAAAAAGTTTCTTAAGAGCAGACTGGATACTGACTTTGATATCTTTAAGCAATATAGAAATAAGCTAACCTCGTTTTATAGAAGTGAAAAGAACAAATGTATGCATGACCAGTTCCACAGAGAATACTGTAATCAAGCAGATGTATGAAAAAAACTAAATAAACTGTTAAACCGTACGCAACCGCCATCGACTGCCGATGATCTCGTTATAAACGGTAACCGCATATGCGGAAAAGAACTTGCTGAGGCATTCATAAGTTCTTTCGGGATGCAGTCAGTATCGGACAGTGCATTCCTTTTGCAACCTATGATAGTAAGGAAAATAGGCACACTATTTATTTAGAGCCAACGGATGAACACGAGGTGCGAAGTATTTATGCGTCTTTCAAAAACAGCAGAGCTAGGGATATTGACAATATACAGATCAAGCCGGTAAGGTTTGCGCTTGACATCTTTGCTCCTTTGCTTGCTCACATATACAACCTTGTAGTAGCAACGGGCTGTTTTCCGAAAATGACGCAGATCTCTAAAGTTAGTGTCCTGCACAAAAAGGGTGATAGGAATGAGTTGTCGAATTATAGGCCCATTTCCGTATTGCCAATATTTTCGAAGGGCCTTGAGAGGATTATTCATAAACGAATAACAAAATATAGTCACGCTTTCAATTTAATTAAGGAGTCTCAGTATGGCGTTCTCCACGGCAAATCAACTGAATCTGCTCTACTGACCCAGAAGGAAATTATTCTTAAGGCTTTTGAATTAAAACAGATATGTGTAGGCATTTACATAGATTTTTTGAAAGGCGTTTGACCAGATTCAGCATGCAACCTTGTTAGAAAAACTGCAACTATATGGTATTCGCGGCACGCCACTGCTTTTGATAAAATCCTACTTCAAGCATAGGTTTCAATGTGTCAGCTTAGGAACGGCAGTTTCATAGTTACAGCAGGTAGTCACTGGCATTCCGCAAGGAAGCATATTGTGCCCTTTATTGTTCATTCTTTACATAAACGACATAATCACTATCAACAAAACAGCAACTTATGTAATTTACGCTGATGACACCAGCCTATTTTTCACTGGAAAAAATTGCAATGTTTAACAGCTGAAATAAATAACGCCCTTGAATACATACAAAAGTGGAGTAAAGAAAACTCGCTGTTGATCAATGATCAGAGAACAAAGGCCGTTCTTTTTCACCCGCGTCAGCTTTCAGTCACCATAGATAGTTCCTTATTTTAAGAGTGGTGCCTATAAAATTTGTGAACTCAATAAAAATTTAAGGTGTGCTGTTCCAAAAAAATATGTCCTGGCACGATCATTTTGACCACGTTCAATCTCACGTAGCTAAGAGTATGGGTGCTATTGCAAAATTTCGACACATTCTTCCTGTATCGATAAAACTCATGCTCTACAACACGCTTTGTTTATCTTACATAAATTATTGTTTTATTTAGTGTGGCGAAATTCCACACAAAAAAATAACCATAAAATATTTATGTTACAAAAAAGGGCTCTTCGATTCATAGCTAACGTTGAATATCATGCGCATACAAAGGAATTGTTTCATCGTTTTAACGTTGTATCCATAGAACAATTTTATGATTGAAAAATAGTTATCAGACATAAAAAGTATGTTTATAAAAATCGGCATAACCTTTTAAATATTGCTAACTTAAGAGGAAATGCTCCTTTCTATTCTCTCCGCAAACAAGACTTCTGGAACATCCCCTTTGGCCGAACCAGAGTCCTTCAATACTTTTGCATTGAAGGACTCTGGCCGAACTGAATACGGATGACAAATGTTACAGTACTGCTTGCCTCACTTGCTAAATACACTCCTCAGAAGTGAAATAGAAGTAGAGAAATATAATATAGGTCATATTAAAAATTACTTCCTGTAAGCAATTTTCGTAAAACACACACACACACACACACACACACACACACACACACACACACACACACACACACACACACACACACACACACACACGCACGCACGCACGCACGCACGCACACACACACACACACACACTTGCTGTACTGTATGAAGAGAGATATATTACATTAATTTTGTTTGTTTGATGTTTGCCTATAGTTTTGGAATAATTATTGGGTCAAATTATCTCTAACGATTGACTATTGGTACGACTATCGGTACGATTCAATGTCGGCATGAAAATCTACACATACCCTGTATCATTGTAGTCATAAATATTGTAGAAACAAGGTTCAAAGTGGTACATTAAACATTTTTACTTCTTTCTTTTTTTCTCATGTGACGCGCTGGTATGATTTCGTGATAGTATTTGTGTTAGTATTTTTTTTCGCCATGTATGTAACGCGCTAGTTGTTTTTTGATGGCATTAGCACATCCTTGAGTGTCTCTACTGTGTGCCTTGTATAAGGGGGCTTGGGCTTTGCTCAAGCGAATTGCTTCGCTTTTCACCCAAGCTTACCCACATCTTCAGGATGTAAATAAAAACTGATTTAATTTGAATATCTGGATTGCTTGGGTAGACACACGACCTTTGCTGTAGTTTCGCACGGATGCTTGCGAGTCTGTGAATACCACAGCCGCATCCAAGCACGTTGTGATAGCTATAGGGCAATTGCCGCCTCCTCTGCAGTTTCTGAGCTTCGGGTGCGGAATGTGGCTGATGCGAGCTCTACGCCCCGAGTATCAATGACGCTCAAAGCATAGGCCTATCTACCAGGATACTTGGCTGCGTCTATACATCTGGCGTCCAGATCTTGGCTGTGATTTCGTCCTAGAGCGTTCGCTCGTACCTGCCTTCTTTCCTTGTGATGTGTGGGGTGCACATTGCGGGGGATTCGTGCAATACGGAAAGATTCGCGGGTGTTTGGCGAAATCCGTTCTTTTCGGAAACGCCCGTTTTTCCGCTCATAGTCACGGTCGCATTGTCAGCACAGCGTAATAGCCATTGCGGTCTTTAGAATTACGTACCTATGCATTTGATAAATAAATAAACAGACTACCTATATAGTACGTAGTGATATTGCGCTACAAATATTTGCGTAATATTTGTTTTTTGATTGACAAGGTTCACAAGTATGAACGCTGCCACCAGATCGATATAGGTGAATGGTTGGACAGATGGACCAACAAATAGGCAGACAGAGCAAAAATTTTACGTTGAAGTATCCCAAAAAGAAGTGTTTTTTAAATTCAGCAACTTCCACTGCCGAAAGAGCGAAATGCCCGTCCTTTATAAGGGTATATCGTATTTCTATATATTGACGCGCGTATGTGCCAGTGGCGGTGACAACGAAGCAGCGCGAGTGTCCTTGGCCAAGAGCAGAGACGAAGAAGACGTTGCAGTCTTTGTCCTGTGATCGATAAAGCGTATTCGAGTTTCTTTGTGTGCTCATCGATCCCGCGTCGTCACACTGGTGGAGGTGCTGGGTAGTCTTCATGCTTGGCACACCTTCGCGGACCCGACAATGAAGCCCGGAATCGCTACCACGCGTCGACACACCAGTCCACCGTTTCAGTCGCCGTCTGCTATAGGCCTGGCTCCTGAGCTCAGCCCCTTGCGAGAAACCGCCAGCAATCGCTTGCCTCCTTCAACCACCATGGCCACTGCAGCTCCAGTGCACATGACACTACAGAATCTCATGATTCCTGATTGTTTTCATGGTGAGACTTATGAAGACGCCCAAGACTGGCTGGACCAGTTCTAACGCTGAGCGAAGTACAACCAGTGGGCCACCGCAGAAGACAAGCTCGCAAATGTGTACTTCTACATGAAGGACAACACCCAGACGTGGTACATCAACAGGGAAAGAAGCTTGGCTACGTGGGACGACTCCCGCAACGAGCTGGTTGACACGTTTACCAGTCTCGAGAGAAAGGAAAATGCGCAACGCCTTTTGAAAGTTCGATTTCAAAAACCAAATGAGATCGTTACTATGTTCCCCGAGAACATGACTCGTGTTTTCGGCAGGGCAGATCCCAAAATGCCGGAAGACAGGAAGCTGCGATATTTAATGCGAGGCGTGAAGAAGCAACTGTTGGCTGGGCTTGTGAGAAATCCACCAACCACAGTAGCTGAGTTCACGACAGAAGCCACAGCTTTTGAACGGGCCCTACAGCAACGGTACCGCCTGCAGAAGCCGGTCAACTTTCGAACGAGTAGTCCTGTTACGGCTGCGGCGAGCCTCTCCGACAACGACAGGCCTCTGCGGGAAGTCATCCGGCAGATTTTGAGGGAGGAGCTTCGGCAGCTTTGTTTAATTCCAGCAACCGAACCGACGCCGGCACTGTCTTTTGTCGCTGATGTTGTCCGGGATGATGTCCGTCAGGCTCTCTCTTCATCCGGCTATGGTGATGTGCATTGGCATCTTACTTATGCTGATGCAGTCAGACGCCCCGTCGTTGTGCCTTCGTCACAGCGAACTCCAATGACTGGACCACCACCAACCCTGCACACACAGCCACTCTCAGCGCCGACCACTTTCGCAACCTCACCGATTCCTCCGACAAGACGAATGCCGATAGCCAACATGCCCCACAACGTGGCCCAATAGTGAGTCTCCACTTACCTACCAGCGTCGGAAAACCGATTTGTGGCGTACCGCTGACAGTCAACCGGTATGCTTTCATTGTGGCGAAGCTGGGCACGTCTACAGAGTTTGCCGTTATCGCGACGCTCAGTACTCGAGATTTCCCCGCTACCCTGATTACATTGCGTACGACGATCGACGCATGTACAACGACACTCCTGTGAATACACCGGCGCAGAATCCAGAAATGCCCAGATCACGTTCTCCATCTCCTGCGCGGCCCAGTTCACCTAATCGTCGCAGTTTTGCCGACGTAACCATGGGCAGGTCCCCTAGCCCGTGACTGGGAAACTAGACGCAACAACCTTGGGGTGTGTGGTTGCCAATAATCGAAATTTCGAACAGCCCCCATTCCAGACAAATGACAGCTCGAAGCCATCGATACCGAAGAAGACGACAGCAACGACTAATTCGACGAATGAGACAACTGCTGACGTAACCGACGTTATCAGCGCTGACCTCGTCATTCACAATGACGGCCAGCACGTGACGGCTCTTGTGGACACTTTTCCCACTTTTCTATAATAAGCCTACAGCTAGCCGAAAGACTAAGGAAGGTGAAAATGCCATGGCATGGACCCAATATAAGAACTGCAGGAGGTCATTTGATGACACCGGTTGGAAAGTGCACGGCCCGAATTTTCATCGCTGGTTCCGCCTTTGTCACCACCCTCGTCATTCTTCACGGGTGCTGTAAACAGCTCATATTGGGAATGGATTTCTTGTGCGAATACGGGGCTGTGATTGACCTCCACGACAGAAGCGTAACGTTCACTATAAGCTCGCACACTGCTACTGATGAGGAACAACAGCCACCTCATTTCCGTATTGCCGATTACGACGTCATACTGCCGCCACGAAGTTGCTTCCTCGTATCCGTGCACTGCGACATCTTAAAAAACGGTACTGGCATCGCTGAAAACATCAAGGGGCTCGTATTCACTAGCGGCATTTCTATTGCCAGAGCTGTCGTCACTGTTATTGACGAATGCACTGAACTCTTGTTGACGAATTTCAGCAGAGAACGCCGACACATAGTAAAAGGCACGGTTATTGCCTATTTCGACGAACTCGCTCAAGTAGAAGATTGTCATTTAAGGGAGGAAGCAGCAGCGTCTACTATTACTACACCGACATCTGTCGATGTTAGTCCAACGTTATCTCCCATTGAGCGAGACCGCCTTCTCACGCTGGTCAACAAGTTCCACGGCTTCTTCTCATCCACACCAAGAGTTCGTCAAACGGCACTAACGAAACACCACATCATCACGGATTCCGACGCCAGACCCATCCGGCAAAATCCTTATCACGTCGCCCAAAGAGAGCGTGAAGCAAATCAAACACAGGTGAAAACGATGCTGGAAGATGGTATTATTCTGCCATCTAACAGTCCTTGGGCATCACCAGTAGTACTCGTCAAAAAAAGGACGGCAGCTTGCGTTTCTGCGTCAACTATCGGAAGCTAAATCAGATCACAAAAAAAGACGCCTATCCTCTGCCCCGTATTGATGATTGATTGGATAGACTATGAAATGCACGCTACACTCTTAAAAAAGTTTGTAAAAAGGTAGCAACTGCAAGCGAATAGGTAGTAACTGCAGCAGTTACTACCTTTCTTTGACCATTACTGTGTTTAGAAAATAATGTTTAACGATTTCGAGTACTTCGTACTCAACAATGGGAGACCACTGAGCCATCCCGCTAAAGGAACAAACGTTACCATTTTGCTACCTGTTTACTACATACGTTAGTAAACAGTTACTAGCTGCTACCATGATGATGATGTGTGGCGCTTTATGGCGCAAGGGCCAATTGATGGCCAAAGAGCGCCATTTCAATGAGTACAGAGAAGTGGACAATGATATGTTGCGTGGCTGTATAGGGGCCTTAAAATTCCTCGCGGTAATGCGGGTAAAAACATAAGTGTTAAAGACATGACAGTGACGTGATGTGTATAGTAAAAAGGGTGACAAAGGTTTTCATACTAGAAACGTGTAAAAATATTTGGCACTAGCACAAGTGCCTCATCAGCGCCCTTGTGTCCAAGGGCTGTGAGACAGGTGCTTTCTCGTATAGCCACCGCAGCAAAAACCTCTCTGCAGAGGTCGTGCTACGGGATGCCCGGGTATATGATATCAAAACTATGAATTTCTTTTAAAAACGCTAACAATGATTTATGACTAAAAAGTGGTTCCCTACCGACAAATATTGCAGGGTGTAAAGGTATATGTTGTCGGTAGGGTAATGGAAAGTGTTGTCTTCTTAGAGTGTCTAACTCTTTACATTGTATTAAAACATGAAGAACTGTCAATGCCTCACCACATTTATCACACGATGGTGGATCGCCACCGGACAAAAGATGTGTGTGTGTCGTGCATGTGTGTCCTATCCTGAGCCTTGTTAGTGTTACCTCTGTTAGACGTGATTTTGATGCTGGTGGCCAATGGCTAAAGTGAGGCTTGATAACGTGTAGCTTGTTTTGTGTGTATCTATCCCACTTGCTCTGCCAGTAGTCCCTGAGCTTTCGTTTGAGAGACGGCTTAAGATCAAGGGGCGAGATCGATATGGGTGTGGTGGAACTGATTTCATGAACGGATGCAGCAAGCTGATCCGCCATCACGTTGCCTTGGATCTCACGGTGCCCTGGCACCCAGCACACTAAAACATGTTGTTCGAGTGTGTAGAGTGTGCATAACATAGAGTAGAGTGAGATGAGGACAAGGTTTTTTTGTTTTTTAAGATTGTGCAGAGCCGTAACCACACTGAGTGAGTCCGTATAAATTACTGCTTTTTGTATTTGTGATTGCTTGATGTGTTTAGCTGCTACAAGTATCGCGTAAGCTTCCGCTGTGAAGATACTTGTGCCTGGATGTAGAGGGCCAGCATCCGAAAAGGATGGGCCGACAGCAGCATAGGACACAAAGGAGTTAGACTTGGAGGCATCTGTAAAAAACTCGGGACATGTGTATTTGTGTTGAAGTTCCAGGAAGTAGTTTCGGATATGGGCAATAGGTGCATGTTTTGTAACTTCTAGAAAAGACACATCGCAGTCTATAGTCTGCCATTGCCACGGTGGCGGGTATGCAACAGGAGCCATTAAACTGTGTTCAAGTGAGACTCCAGTTTCTTGAGCTAGACTTTTCAGGCGAACTGAGAAGGGCTGCCTCATCGAAGGCCTGTTTTGAAACAGAATAGAGCTCGACAAATCATTAATAGTGGAGTAGGAAGGGTGTTTCTTGTCTGCTTTCACCTTAAGAAAATATACAAAGGACATGTAAGTTCTTTGTAAATGAAGCGACCATTCATTTGACTCAACGTAAAGGCTTTCTACAGGACTGGTGCGAAAAGCAGCCGTAGAAAGGCGGATGCCCAAATGGTGCACGGGATCCAGCATCTTCAAAGCACTTTGAGTCGCAGACTGATAAACAACGGCCCCATAATCTAAGCGTGTGCGAATGAGGCTCCTATACAAATTCAAGAGACATTGCCTGTCGCTACCCCACGTAGTACGTGACAACACTTTCAGAACACTCATGGCTTTTATACATTTTGTTTTTAGATACTTAATTTGCGGTACGAAGGTCAACCTGTTGTCCAAAATTAGGCCTAAGAATTTATGCTCGGCATTAACAGACAGACGTTGACCGTTCAATTGAATGTCAGGTTCTGAGTACAAACCTCTCTTTCTGGAGAACAAGACACATGTGATTTTTTGTGGGTTCAGTCGGAATCCATTTTCCTCTGCCCATTTAGAGACCTTGTTCAAAGCTAGCTGAACCTGCCGTTCACAGATTGCCAGGTTGCATGACTTAAAGCCAAGCTGGACGTCATCGACATATGTACAATAGAACATATTGCGGGAGATGGAAAGGTGCAAGGAATTCATTTTGATAATAAAAAGTGTACAACTAAGTACACCGCCTTGCGGTACTCCCGTTTCTTGAACAAATAATTGGGAGAGAACACATCCCACACGCACATGGAATGTCCGATTGGACAAGTAACTCTCAATTATGGAAAGCATTCTACAGCGCACACCCAGGTGAGACAAGTCTCTTAATATGCCAAAACGCCATGCTGTGTCGTAAGCCTTTTCGATATCGAGAAACACAGAAAGAAAATATTGTTTGTGGACGAAAGCGTCTCGGATCTGTGCCTCGATACGCACCAGATGGTCGGTGGTAGATCTACCCTCTCGAAACCCACATTGGCATGGGTCAAGCAGATTGTGTGTTTCAAGGAAATATAAAAGTCGGCGGTTTATCATTTTTTCAAAAAGTTTACTAAGGCAGCTGGTTAGTGCAATTGGCCTATAACTCTAAACAGAGGAAGGGTCCTTGCCCTGTTTCAAAATAGGGATAACAATGGCTTCTTTCCAGGAGGTAGGTATGGTGCCAAAAAACCAGATAGCATTGTATAGGGAGAGTAAAGTTTTTCGCGTTTCAAGCGGCAGGTTTTTCAACATTTCATACATGACATGGTCGTGGCCTGGGGCAGAATTACCGCAGGAATTTAGTGATGTTTGTAGCTCAGCTAAGTTGAAAGGTTCGTTGTATGCCTCGTATTTTGTACACTTGTATTCCAGTTTCTGCTTTTCGATTTTCGCTTTATATCTTTGAAAAGCTTCAGTATAGTGTGACGAGCTAGAGACCTGCTCGAAGTGTGCACCGAGGAAGTTCGCCTGATCTTCCAGGCTGTCACCCTGTGTGTTTACGAGTGGGAGTGAATGCACTTGTCTTCCTGCTACTCTACCAACCATGTTCCAGACTTTAGCCTCTTGGGTATATGAATTAATCCCCGATAAAAACTTGTGCCAGCTTTCTCTTCTGGCCTGTCGACGCGTTCTCCTGGCCTGAGACTTCATTTTCTTAAAAGTGGCAAGATTTTCGGCTGTCGGTGAGTTCCGAAGCACCCTCCATGCTTTGTTTTGCTGCCTGCGTGCATTTTGGCACTCTGAGTTCCACCATGGCACACGTCGTTTTCGATGATGTCCATTCGTTTGTGGTATGCTTTTTGTTGCTGCGTCGATCAGAGACGCTGTAAAGTAGTCGACAGCCGCATCAATGTCTAAAGTGCATATGTCGCACCAATTTATATGTGTGATGGTATAAAACTGTTCCCAGTTGGCTTTGCTTAATAGCCATTTTGGAACCTGGGGCGGACATTCAGTTGATGTAGGTGTGCTCAAAACTACGGGAAAATGATCACTTCCGTAGGGATTAGTGATGACTTTCCAGTGAAGTAGAGGCACAAGGGATGGAGATACTATGCTTAGGTCTATTCAGGAATAGGTATTGTTAGCGAGGTTATAATAGGTTGGTTCTTTCTGATTCAGGAGACACGCGCTTGAAAAGAGAAGAAACTGTTCAATCATTCGACCTCGAGCGTCACAACGAGAGTCGCCCCATAGCCTATTATGTGCATTAAAGTCCCCTAGAACAAGGTAGGGTTCGGGAATTTCATTCATCAAAGACTGGAATTCATGTTTGCGTAGTTGGATATGTGGAGGTATATATATAGAGCAGACGGTGACAAGTCTGCCTAGAAGCACCACTCGAACAGCCACTGCCTCAAGAGAGGTTTAGAGTTTCAAGTGTTTACATGCTAAACCTTGCTTAACTATAACAGCTACACCTCCAGATGATGCCACGGCATCATCACGGTCCTTTCGGAAAATAATATAATTGCGTAGAAAGTTGGTGTGTTTAGCTTTTAAGTGTGTTTCCTGTACACACAGCACTTTTGGTGAGTGAATGTATAGAAGTTCTTGGAGATCGTCGAGGTTTGTGAGAAGGCCTCTGACATTCCATTGTAGAATCTGTGTTTCCATATTTGATGGAAAGTGGTGCTGTGTGTACGAAAATGAAGTGGCTATTCAAGTGAGAAGTTGTAACTTAAGTAGCAGGGCCGTTGTCGGGCCCTGTTATTGGTTTCTTGGTTTTTTTAGCGCGCTCTATGGAGCCACGCTGCGTTTCCGGCACCTCAGGTACCGTGTTTGTGTCCATTGCCTCACGTGAAGCACTGGACACCCGCGTACGCGAGCTGCTGTTGCGTATTTGCGACCTCGCCTGGTGAGACGTGGTCGATCGACCCGACGACCCTGGAGTCACCCGAGTCTCTGGCTTGGTAGGTGGAGCAGGCTTGGCTGCTTCCACCACGGGGGCGGCCACCACACCCGATGGCTCACTTTGCGTGTGCCTAGGTAGTGGCGGAGGGTGATGCGACGCTGCCCCCTGACGCGCCGCATCAACGTAAGTTGTGCCGTGAAAAGCCGAACACCTTCGGCGTGCTTCCTTGAAGCAGATATTTTCGCGAATCTTCAGTGTAATAATGTCTTTTTCTTTTTTCCACTGAGGACAAGAACGTGAATATGATGCGTGGTCTCCGTCACAGTTTACACAATGTAGGGTTTCATTACAATTGTCAGAGATGTGGCCTTGGGCACCGCATTTGGCACAAGCAGGTCGACCACGACAGCTCTGAGAGCCATGGCCGAACCTTTGACACTGGTAACATCGGCGGGGATTTGGTATGTAGGGTCTGATCGGTGTCTTTGTATAGCCAGTTTCTATTGTTTGCGGTAGTTCACTGGTGGCAAAGGTCAGTATCAAGTGTTTCGTGGGGGTTTCCTGATTGTTCCTTCGGATGATGATTCGCTTCACATTGGTCACATTTTGTTCTTTCCAGCCTTCGAGGAGTTCAGCCTCCGTCAGGTCAAGGAGGTCTGTGTCAGAAACAACTCCACGTGCAGAGTTCATGGATCGATGAGGTGTTACGCTGATGGGGATGTCACCGAATGTTGCAAGGTTCTTTAGTTTGTCAAATTGTGTTTTGTCACGGAGTTCTAAAAGAAGGTCACCACTAGCCATTTTTGTAACTTTGTAGCCATCACCTATTGTGGCTGTCATGGACCGCGATACTATGAAGGGCGACACTGTTCTGGCTGTTTTGTTGGGCTTCTCACTGTGTACAACATGATAACGAGGGAATACTTCTTTGGGTCGGCTGAAAAAGGAAAATTCTTCGTTGCGTACGCGCTTTGAAGCGGCACGATCATTGAGGAGTGGAAAGCTTCTCTGCATAATAGAGGAATGTAATTCAGTAACGATGGCGGCCATCCACCACGGAGCCCAACGAGGGGACGCTACAAGGTTCATGAAACGAGAAACATGCAGACGCCAGCCGTACACCGCTACGATAACCTAATGCGCGTAGGCCAAGGTTGG
The DNA here is from genome assembly GCA_013436015.1 of Rhipicephalus annulatus. Taxonomy (NCBI): domain Eukaryota; kingdom Metazoa; phylum Arthropoda; class Arachnida; order Ixodida; family Ixodidae; genus Rhipicephalus; species Rhipicephalus annulatus. Next base: position 30,077 of record WOVY01005508.1, read on the forward strand.
CTAGTTGCACAAGGTTAACCCAAGCCGCCCATGAAAATGGGGAAGTAACAGAAGAAATTAGAAGACAGGATAGATTTAAAGAGGAGAAAAGACGAAGGTGTGGGGGAGAGAGAGATAGGAAAAGGCGACTGCCGATTTCCCCTGGGTGGGTCAGCCCAGGGGTGCCGTCTACGTGAAGCCGGGGCCAAAGGGGTGTGTTGCCGCCGCTGGGGGGCCTTAAAGGTCCAATCACCCAGCATTAGCTCAACCCCCAGGATCCCCTTTTCCCCGGACACGGCAAAGCCACGCACGGCTAGGCGTGGGAGGGAGTAGAAACTCCCCCGTTAGCTCGGGTCCGTGGTGTCGCTACACACCAAACGCCTACTTGCGCAGGCGCCCCTGCGGGGTTACTAGCTGCTACCGTTACTAACGTTTTGCGACCTCTTTACTACCTACGTTAGTAAGCAGTTACTAACTAAAATGAAAGAGGTTGTAACTGCAGCCGTTACTACCTTTCTTGCCCCGTTACTACCTCTTTGCTACCCGGCTTTTGACTATCTATTCCAAAATAGTGTGTGAATGCGATTCTGATCATTTATGAGAGGAATCGTCTCAACGTATTATCATTCAACGGAAAAATGACGAAAAATGTATGCATAGATCAAGAAAATACATTTCGTTCTAAATTACTCCACCGAGATACGCAAACTTCATTCTGATAATGTCTAAACGAAGAAGTACAAGTTAACGAACCATAATCAAGTGCTACACGCGCCGTAATAGACAAATACAGCAAACTTAGTAAATTACAGCAAACATTAACAAGACCGGCAAATCAAAATAACCAGATGGTCACAATTAGCCTCGAGGACAGTCACAGTTATTCCACTGCGGCGTGTCTCCAAATATCATTGTTTTGGCGCGTCAAACCCCCAAAATGATTATTACCTTTTAAACGCTGATATATTAGTCATGTGAAGCATTAAAATGCACTGAGAATGAGTTCGGTACCTTGTATCGACCATTGTGCATAATGCCTTTTTGTGGCCATTTTATAATAGATAAATATAACATATGAAAAAGGGTTTATTGGCGACTGTTGCGATGGTGGTCCTACGATGAAACACGATCGGGAAAGAGCAACGGTCAAGCAGATGCCGGCAATGATCAGCACGAGCCGAGCGAGCGAAGCCCAGGACCCAGTACCCAAGCGGAGGCGATGTTGCTTGCCAACGATGCGTTTTCTTCTTCACAATTTTCCCCCGCCGAAAAAGAGCCATCCTGTCGACCTAAGAGTCTGGAGGCAGAGGGCTATAATATGGCTTAAGGCGGGCGACGTGGACGATGTCACGTCCACGCCGGCGCATGTCGTCAGATGGGGAAAGTGGCTCAATGAGAAAATTCACCGGTGAGGTTTGCTCGGAAACGCGGTAAGGACCCTCGTACTTCGGGACTAGTTTTGAGGAAAGGCCAGGGGTTTGGTAAGGAACAGTCAGCCATAAAAATGATCCCGGCGAATAGCTGTGGCTTCGTGAAGAGCCAGCGTTGTTTTCTTTCTGGCGCTGCTGTTCTTGTGACGTAAAGGTGCGTGCGAGTTCACGGCGCTCTGCCGCTTTTCGGGCAGCTTTGGACACAGATGGGCATTCGGATGCGTCAGGACGGTATGGAAGGAGAGTTTCGATGGTGTGGGATGGTTCGCGTCCATAAAGGAAAAAGAAAGGTGAAAATCCAGTGGTGGACTGTGCCGCGGTGTTGTATGCGAACGTGATGAATGGAAGAATGCGATCCCAGTTAGTATGATCAGATGTCACATACATCGCGAGCATATCGCCGAGTGTGTGGTTAAATCTCTCCGTGATCCCGTTAGTCTGCGGATGGTATGCCGTGGTCTTGCGGTGAACAACATGGCATTCAGAAAGCAGAGCCGTGACGACTTCTGATAGGAAGGCTCGTCCTCGGTCACTTAGTAGTTCTCGAGGAGCACCATGTCGTAGTATGAATCGATGGAGGACGAAGGACGCTACGTCCCGCGCAGTGACACTTGGAAGGGCGTCGGTCTCAGCGTAGCGTGTTAAATAATCCACAGCGACTATGATCCACCTATTTTCATCTGATGTTGTCGGTAGAGGGACATAGAGATCAATTCCAATTCGATCGAAAGGTTTGGCAGGGCACGGAAGCGGTTGAAGTGCACCGGACGAGTGAAAAAGCGGTGATTTGCGGCGTTGACAGTCAGGGCAGCCCATAACGAGTTTTTGAACAAAATTATACATTCCGCGCCAGTAGAAGCGATGGTGAATGCGTTCGTAAGTTTTGAAAACTCCAGCATGGCCACATTGGGGATCGTCGTGAAAGGTGGTGCATATTTGTGATCGAAAGCTGCGGGGGACAACCAAGAGCCACTTACGACCTTCAGGGGCGTAGTTGCGTCGGTGTATCAGCCGATCACGAATGGCGAAATGAGCAGCTTGACGTCGGAGAGATCGTGATACCGCAGTGGTTGACGATCCAGAGAGACAGTCAAAAAGGGAAGCGATCCATGGGTCCTTGTGTTGTTCACTGGCAAACGAGTCGAGTTCGAGAGATGCGACGGAGTTGGTACCAGTGATTCCGCAGGCCGAGTCGGGAGGTAAAGGCGAACGGGACAAGGCGTCGGCGTCAGAATGCTTGCGTCCGCTGCGATAGATCACGCGAATGTCGTACTCCTGGATTTGCAGTGCCCAACGAGCTAGGTGGCCAGAAGGATCTTTCAGTGTGGCGAGCCAACAAAGTGCATGGTGGTCCGTTACCAGGTCGAATGGGCGACCGTACAAATAAGGGCGGAACTTGCGAAGCGCCCACACTAGCGCTAAGCACTCTTTTTCAGTGACGCTGTAATTGGCCTCAGCTTTAGTGAGCGTGCGACTCGCATAAGCGACGACGTATTCGGAGTAGCCCGGCTTGCGCTGAACGAAGACAGCGCAGAGACCAACCCCGCTAGCGTCTGTGTGAACTTCCGTTGCAGCTGTTGGGTCGAAATGCCGTAGAATGGGAGGAGATGTTAGCAGACTACGGAGCGTGGCGAACGCGACGTCGCAGTGAGGAGACCAGGATGGAAGGTCTGCGTCACCGCGTAGGAGATTGGTCAGTGGTGACATGATCGACGCAAAATTTCGAACGAAGCGCCGGAAATACGAGCATAGTCCGATGAAACTGCGTAATTCTTTCAGTGTAGTAGGTTTCGGGAACTCGGACTGCTCGCAATTTTGCAGGGTCGGGGAGAACACCATGCTTGGACACGATGTGCCCTAAAATGGACAGCTCTCGCGCAGCGAAGCGGCACTTTTTGAGGTTCAGTTGGAGCCCAGCGTTGGTTAAACACGTCAGAACCAGTTGGAGCCGAAGCAGATGTGTAGGAAAATCGGGAGAGAAAACGACAATGTCGTCGAGGTAGCATAGACACACAGACCACTTCAGTCCACGCAGTGTGTTGTCCATGAGTCGTTCAAACGTGGCAGGGGCATTACAAAGCCCAAATGGCATTACGTTAAATTCATACAAGCCATCTGGTGTAATGAACGCAGTTTTCTGGCGATCAGCTTCTGCCATAGGGACCTGCCAGTATCCAGATCGTAGGTCTAAGGAGGAGAAGAATTGGGCTCCTTGGAGGCTGTCAAGGGCGTCGTCAATGCGCGGTAATGGATAGACGTCTTTCCGCGTCACTTTGTTTAATCGCCGGTAGTCGACGCAAAATCGAATTGATCCATCCTTTTTTCGAACTAGAACGACAGGAGATGCCCAAGGACTGTGCGATGGTTGAATAACGCGACGACGTAGCATCTCTTCGACCTGGTTGTTGATGACGTGAGGTTCTGCAGCAGAGACACGGTACGGTCTTTGACGCAATGGCTGGTGCGAACCGGTGTCAATGTAGTGGTGCACTGCCGAAGTACGACCCGATTGCGGCTGAGAAACGTCGAATGAATTCGCGAAGTGCTGGAGAAGATTAAGAAGCTCGGCGCGTTCTTGAGCAGTTAAGGTGCCGGCGATGGAACTCGAGAAGGTGTCACTCGACAAGCATTCCAGTGGGGAAAGGGCATGAATTTCGGTAGAGGCGCTACTGCACGATTCGTCTGGCATGTTAAGGAATAAAGAAGAGTCAAGGTAATCCACTCGACCGAGACATTCGCCGGCAAGTAGCGTAAGCGGTGCAGAAAGGGGGTTGTGGACGAAAATATTGCTTCGGCCAGCAGTGACGTCAAGTGTAGCGAAAGGCAAAGAAACGGCTCTGCAGCTCATGAAAATGTCGGAAGGTGTTAACATTACCGTAGCATCGTTATAGTCATCGGAGCAAACCGGGACAACGGCAAGAGAGGCTGGCGGAATTTCAGTGTCCTCACGCACGACAAGTTTTGGTGACCGCTCAAGGGTTTTGTGCAAAGGTTCGTCACACAGGTACGAAAATTGAACTTCAGCGCGTGCGCAGTCGATGATGGCATGATGATTTGACAGAAAGTCCCACCCGAGGATAACGTCATGCGAGCACACTGAAAGGACGATGAACTCGACAACGTACATAGAGCCTTGGATGAATATGCGGGCCGTACAGGTGCCGAGAGGTCGAACTGGTTGTGCGCTAGCTCTACGAAGCGATAGAACAGAGAGCGGCGTGGTCACTTTGCGTAGGGAGCGGCAGAGCTGGGTGGCTATAACAGAAACGGCAGCCCCTGTGTCGACGAGGGCAAAGGTAGAAACACCATCGACAGATATGGCGATGACGTTAGCTGGTAAAGTGCGAGGACTTGAGCATTTCGACGACGGCGCAGTTCTTGCTTCTGGAACTGCGGCGTTCAGTTTTCCCGGTTGGAGGAAGCGGGTCTAGGATGCATTGGGGACAGTGATCGCCTGCGAGGAGATGGGGAGCGGGGAGAGTGAGTCTGAGGTGAGGGCTGGGGTGACTCAGACTCAGGAAGGTTAGTGTATCCATACTGCGGTGAGAGATAGGGAGCAGGTATGTGCATGGGCTGTGGGTCATACGGTAACGGCCGAGTAGCGTCGTGGAGGGGTTGGAAGCGACGGCGACAATATCGTGCCACGTGTCATAGTGTACCGCTGGCGTAGCAGATCGGTCGATTGTCAGGAGTGCACCAGGAATTGCTGACTCTTGGTGCGGCCCAAGGTGTCGAAAAATAGGTGGAGTGGGGAGCAACTGAAGACATGGGTGGCAAATGCTGCTGGCGGGGTCTGCTGCGTACCACCTGGGCATACGTAAGAGGCGCGGCCATGGGCTGCATAGCCGGCGCATGGGCAACAGGCATGGCCAGAGGCTGCTGGTGGGCAGCGACGGGAACAGCCTGAGCTACCTCTTCGGCAATAACGTCGCGGAGTGGTGAGGGCAGACGAGAGGACGGCGGCTGCTGCGTGAAGGGAATCAGCGACAGTTCCCGAGCTACTTCTTCACGCATGGTCTTTAATCTCTTGCAGGGTTGGTGAGTGGTCGGGAACGGAAGTGAGACTGAAGAGCGAGTCGGCGTGTGAGGAAAATGGCCGAGTCAGGGCGCGCTGCTTGCTCAACTCGTCGAAACTTTGACACAAAGTGAGAAGTTCCGCAACGGTGGCAGGATTACGGGCCAGGAGCTGCTGATATGCACCATCATTTATCCCTTTGAGGATGTGTTGAATCTTGTCCTACTCGGGGATGGTGGTGTTCACACGTTTGCAAAGACCAATAATGTCTTCGATGTAGCTGGTGAAAGATTCCGTTGGCTTTTGTGCGCGAGTCCGCAAGCGTTGTTCGGCTCTAGACTTGCGGACAGCGGGTCGGCCAAAAACGTCAGCAAACAACGTTTGAAAGATCGACCACGTCGTAATGTCGTTTTTGTGGTTGTTATACCACATTTCGGCCACGTCAGTGAGGTAAAATATGACGTTAGTCAATTTGTCCGCGTAATCCCACTTGTTGTTTGCGCTCACAAGTTCGTAGTTAGCGAACCAGTCTTCCACGTCGGTCTCATCAGCTCCGCTAAAGACCTTGGGCTCTCGCAAACGAAGAACGCCGGGGTTGCTGGGGGATGGAGTGGAAGAACCAGGTTGCGCGTTGTTGGTAGCCATGATGGGAGGTAGCGTTCGGTTGCGCAGCTCCAGGTTTAGGCGACGGCGAATGGCAGCACCCAGGTTCAGGCGAAGGGGAATGTCAGCACCCTCCACCAATTGAAAAAGGTTTTATTGGCGACTGTTGCGACGGTGGTCCTACGATGAAACACGATCGGGAAAGAGCAACGGTCAAGCAGATGCCGGCGATGATCAGCACGAGCCGAGCGAGCGAAGCCCAGGACCCAGTACCCAAGCGGAGGCGATGTTGCTTGCCAGCAATGCGTTTTCTTCTTCACACATATAATGTTTTATAAGTAAGGCTGATTAAAGGTCTTGTGCTACGTCACCAAGCACACGTAACCAAGTAGTACAATATAGTGCTATAAGTTTATATTTCTTATAATTCCTCCCGAAACGCAAGTGCTCCTCTGTGCCAGACATGCGCCTGCGAAGTAGGGGCTATATATACCCCTCGCTAACTTCTTGCTGCATGTATACGTGAGAAATAGTCGACTCCACTTTTGGCTTCGGCGGTAGACGGACGTGTGATGGCTCGATCCGTGCGAGGTGCTTCGGCGGCCGCTGCTGGCCGCGGTGTTAGGTTCCCTTCTGCACCATCGGATTACCGGTTTTTGTTGCCTACATTGCCGTCGGGTGACAGTATGGAAGAGTGTGTGTTTCTGCACAGTGATTTTGAAAAAAAATACCTTACCAGTTGGAAGACTTTCGGGCCCCGTTGGAAGAAGTGGGACTCATCAAGGCGATCACTGGCATTGGAGCCTTTGAGATGAATCAGATCTGGCTGGTGAAGATGCAAGGCTGAGAAAGATGCATTACTCAAAACAGGTGGGCTCCAAGTCAAGGGCGGCCTCTGTGCTATCATCGACCCTATCCAACATGATGTAACCGTGAAAATCCACTGGGTTGACTTTGCCGTCTCGAATGAGAGAATTCGACAAGCATTGAGTGAGTTTGGTGAAGTTCTGAAGGTTTCGAACGACACACTGGACCGTCGCGGACTTCGAACCCGCGACATCGACGACGAGGGTGGTGCGACTGAATCTGAAAGAAGGCGTGGTGCTAAAACATTTGCCGCACCTTTTCAAGTTTTGTGGGGGCACCGTTGTGACTCCGGGTCGGGCACCGCTTTGCCTAAGGTGTCAAATGCAAGGACATATACGACGAGACTGCCAGACTCCCCGCTGTGGAGTATGCCGAGCGTTTGGACATGAAAGTCAAGATTGCGTCAGGAGTTATGCCAGAGTTACGAAGACCGCGCTGCCAACAGACGACGCCCAAGATAATCTAATGGACGCCGAAGAGGCTGAGAAGTTGGCCCCTGGCAGCAATGCCATGGGACCCGACGCCATGGTTCAAGCAACTGGAGAAGAGACAGCCGACGCGACAACGCAAGAAGGCAAAGACACAACGAAAGAATCCGAGGAGTTGGCCGCAACAGGCGGCCAGCAGGACATCCAAGAATCAATGGAGAAAGATATGGGTACCAGTGGCGAAATCACTACGCCAGAAGCCAGCACAAAGTCTCCGGAAGCGACCACGGGACGAAGCAAGCGTAACCGAGTGGAAAGCACGGAACGAAACCTGAAACGCCCGGAGCGTCTATGCCCTCGAAAGCCGGTCGGCGTCATCGTCGCCGGTTCGGGGACAGGATCGAGACGCGTAAGACCCCGGTGTTCCAACTGCACGGTGTACGACACACGGTAAGCGCAGCATTGTAGTTTTCATCTTTATCATCCATGGCTAGCATGACTGCGCCTTTACGCATTGGTACGCTGAATGTACGTGGGCTAGGAACGCGTCGCAAACAGTACCAGTTGAAACGCTTGATGCAAGAAAAAGACCTTGCTTGACTTGCTCGTGGTGCAGGAGACTAAATTTAGTACTGAGGACGCGACTGATAGCTCGGTAGCAGAATTTTCATTGCGGTACAATGCGTGTGTGAGCTATGCAGTGGAAGCATCAGCCGGATGTATTATTTTTGTCAAGAACTTTCTTGGTATTGTAGTGCAAGAGGTCAAAAGTTGCCTACATGGGCGTTTTGTTTTGTGTGACTTTTGTTACGGGAACACTAAATTTAGAGTTATCTGTGTATACGCACCTACGAATTCGAGAGACAGATGTTTGTTTTTTCGGGAAATGCAAGCGTACTTTGAATGTCAGAAATGTGTGATTCTGTTGGGTGACTTAAATTGTGTTTTGGCCCTAGAAGATTGCACGTATACTGCTAAATTAAGTGATGAAAGCGTTGGTTTGCTTAGAGACAGCCTTAATAAGTACTTTTTACATGACGTAGCTGTTTGCGAAGGGTTGCAGTCGCCAACACTTCACACATTTTCAAGGTTCGAGTCACGCACGACTAGATCGAGCATATGTTTGTTCTTAGGTAGTACCTTTATGTCAGAACAATGACGTTTATGCTGTTTCCTTCAGTGATCATTGCTTAGTCTCGTTTGAGATAGGTAGAAAGTGCAAAAAAAGGTTGTATGGGAAACATGGAAACTGAATACTAAGATAATTACGCATGAAGGGTTTGTAGATAACCCAAAGAAGAAAATCGAGAATTTTTTCAAAAACACAGAAAGGAGTGCCACGGAAAGATGGGAATTATTTAAGCAAAAGATAAAAACGAAGGCAATAGAGTGTGGTTGCTACATGCAGTATCAAGCTCGAAAACAGGAACGTGAGCTACGGGCAGAGCTAAATGATTTGGTGAAAATTGAAGCAGAAAACCCGGGCTTATTTACGCATCAACTGCAGGTTGTCAAAAACAAAATTGAATGTCTTAAAGAAGATAAATATAAAGGCGCAATATGCGAGCAAGATCTGAGAATTACCTCGTGGGTGAAGCCCCGACAAAGCGAGCCTTGTCAGATGAAAAGGCATATGCGTGAGCACACGACATACCAGAGATATAATAGAATGGTAAAATATTGAGAGAACATAAAGATATATTATGAAAGCTTTTGAAAACTATTATCAGGACTTGTTTGCTTACCGCGAACTAAAGGAGCCGGGTTTTGTAGATGAGTTCTTGATAGAAATGCCGACACTTAATGCTGAGGACACAAATTTATTGGAAATGTCTATTAGTATAGAGGAAATTGAGAAGACTATCGATGACCTTGGCATGGGCAAACCACCTGGTCCAGATGGCATTAATGCCGCCTTTTACAAAGCGTTCAAGGAGGATATGGCCGCCGCATCGCATGAGGTTTTTTCGGAGTCTTTAGATCGCGGAACTCTGCCTGCATCGTTTAATCGGGCGCACACTGTGCTGATTCCTAAAGGGAAAGAGCAACATGTTTTACGCAAAGTGACAGGATACAGGCCAATCACGCTAACAAACGTAGATTATAAGGTGTTCATGAAAGTTCTGGCTAGGAGGTTGCAAGGAGTTATATACAAGTTGGTCGGGTCACATCAGACTTGCGGCATCAAGCATAGGAGCATATTCACGAATATTCATGTTGCCAGGAGCATTTTGGAGTATTGTGACGCTGCGCTTCTAAAAGTAGCTATGTTGCAAATTGATCTAGTCAAGGCTTTCGACATGGTTCCACACAATATACTCTTCACGCTAGCTGAGTACGTGGTACCCCTGGTACGTGGTGCGATCATATGTAAAGGTATTATATTGGTATACAATACTTCAACCACATATTTATATGTAAATAGAGAACTCTCACAGCGCATACAAGTACTTTCCTCCGTGCGCCAGGGGTGTCCTTTAAGTCCTTTGCTTTTTGGTCTATTTTTTGGAACCACTGTGTCAGAAAGTGATTCACCACACAGGGATTAATGATTTCAGGTTGCAGTCATGTGAAGTGCGTGTTGTGGCATACGCCGACGATATTGCCTTGTTTGCTGTTGATAGAGAGAGTGTCACTTCGTTATTAAAAATCACTCAAAGGTTTTGTGACATGAGTGGAAGTTTAATGAAGAAAGAGAGAAGCATTGGTTTATGGCATGGTAATTGGTACCTCACGCCCAGTTCCTTCGGAAATATTCAGTGGCTCACGACACCTAGTCGTTACCTAGGGATACCATTGGACAGGCATCAAGACAGTGGAGCATTTTGGCTTGAAAAGGCTGAAGAACTGCGCGCAACCGCCGAAGGATGGGGTGGTCGTGGCTTATCAATTTTCTCTCGGTCAGCTGTATGCAACGTGTTTTTGGCTGCTAAAATTATGTACCTTTTGCAAGTGCTTAGTTGTACGCGTAAAAGCATTCACAAAGTCCACAGGATAATCGCCACGTTCATCTGGAGCTCTACGTGGGAGAGAACATCTAGAACGAACTTGTTTCGCCGAGTTGATCAAGGAGGGCTGTTTCTGTGTCATCTTTTTCTTAACCAAGTAATATCATGTTTCCTGCTCATTAGAGACCAGAGAGACTCTTTTTTACGTTCTATATTTCAAACAACGCTGTTACACCACATGCCCGACTTCTTGGGAAATGGAACGTGGCAGTATCTTCAGACAGGCGAGAACGACACACCTTGTCACCATTCTTGCGCGAAGTTGTGTTCTCATATCGTTTCTTAAGGGTGAGGTTTTCGATAGATTACCTAACTAATGCGAAAAAAAAGCGCCCTGTGAAAGACTTAATACATAATGTTTTTCCTGTGCCACTGTACCGTTCAAAGTATGAAAAATCATATGGCCATGACGTACTAAAGCGAGTGAAAAACATGTGTATACCACCCAATGTGAAAACCTTCTTTTTTAAACTTCATACGGGAACCTTGTTAGTAAAACGTGGCTTGAAGAGAGAGGGATGTATGTACCATGGGGAAGCAGCTGCCTCCTTTGTAACAAACCTGAGACCATTGAACATGTGTTAATAATTGTAAGAACGTTATTTTCTTTTATGACATTTTACAGAGGACTTTAAGAAAACATTTACCTCTTACTCCATATGGCATTCATTTTTCGCCTTGTGATAGTTCTGTGCAAAATTTGGATGTTATATTTTTACTTGGTCTTCATTCGGTCTGGCGTAGTATGCTATCGTACAGACACTGTGATGTGAGAATTCTATCCGTTAATGAGTGTTTCGTGGAAGCTGTTATAAAAGTGCGAGATGTGTATAAGACTACCGACTGTGTTGAAGATGTAACATCTTTGTTTGCGCGTTATCATGCATAAAACACGTGTGATAGTGATTGTCATATTAGCTTGACCTGTAGTCAAGAAGGCAATGATTTGTGGGGTTTAACGTCCCAAAACCACCATTTGATTATGAGAGACGCCGTAGTGGAGGGCTCCGGAAGTTTTGACCACCTGGGGTTCTTTTACGTGCAACCAAATCTGAGTACACGGGCCTACAACATTTCCGCCTCCATCGGAAATGCAGCCGCCACAGCCGGGAATCGAATCCGCGACCTGCGGGTCAGCAGCCGAGTACCTTAGCCACTAGACCACCGCGGCGGGTCTGTAGTCAAGAAGGCAATAACGAAAAAAATACGTAAAAAATAGTGAACCTGTTTGGTCTATATTCATGGCACACCACGCTTCTTACCCGACTTTGTCTAGTCATTGATTAGCCACCATTAGCATAGATTAGCCAACATTAGCAGTGGAGAAATATGCCCCAAGTAATGAACTAGGTAGCATCGGTTACTACTTTTTTGAAACCTCTAAATGTTACTAGCCATGGGTAGTAACGGCTAGGGTAGTAACAGTTACTAACTGCTGGTAGTAACAGCAGAGGTGTAACTGTTACCACCCTCGCCGTTACTAACTGCGCTTACTACCAGGGTTGTAACATATGTGACAAACCATTACTACCCCAAAGTTAGCAAGTACTACCACCTTTTTTCTAAGAGTGTACTTTTCATCCATGGACTTGAAAAGCGGCTACTGGCAAATTGAAGTGGATAAGAGAGATCGCGAGAAGACCGCCTTTGTTACGCCCGATGGACTTTATGAATTTCGGGTACTTCCTTTCGGTTTGTGTTCGGCGCCAGCAACATTCCAGCGTCCGATGGACACGGTTCTCTCGGGACTTAAGTGGCAAACCTGCTTGGTGTACCTCGACGACGTGATTGTCTTTTCGGCGACTTTCGAGGAACACTTACGAAGGCTTGAAGCAGTTTTTGAAGCGATACGCTTGGCCGGTCTTACTCTAAAACCTGAAAAGTGCCACTTCGGCTTCCACGAACTTCGATTCCTCGGTCACTTCGTGAGCAGCCAAGGAATTCGACCCGTCCTGGATAAAATTGCCGCCATGGCGAATTTCCCGACGCCATCAGACAAAAAATAAGTGCGACGTTTTTTGGAACTCTGTGCCTATTACCGGTGGTTTATTGCCAATTTTTCGCGCATCGCATGGCCATTGACACAGCTTACTCGAGAAGATATTCCCTTCACAAGGGGCGAAGACCAGCAGCAGACATTTCACGAGCTTCTTCAGCGTATGCAAAACACCGCCCGTACTCGCCCACTTCGATGAAGACACGCCACCGATGATACGGACGCTAGTAATGTGGGTCTTGGAGCAGTGCTCCTGCAGTCGAAGGAAAACATGAAAAAGGTCATCGCCTATACGCCAGCAGGACGCTGTCCCGATCAGAAGCTAAATACTACGACGGAGAAATAATGTCTTGCAATGGTGTGGGCAGTCCTGAAGTTTCATCCTTATATGTACGGCCGCCCATTAACCGTTATTAGCGATCAGCTCTCGCTCTGTTGGTTAATCAACTTGAAAGATCCATCTGGCCGTCTTGCACGCTGGAGTCTTCGGCTCCAAGAATTCGACTTCACTGTTACCTACAAGTCGGAAAAACGACACACCGATGCCGACTGTCTTTATCGATCTCCTGTTGGGACGGCATCGCCAGATGACGACGACGACATGGCCTTTTTGGGAATTGTGGACACTGCCGCCTTTTCTCAACAGCAGCGCGACGACCCTGAACTACTACCACTCATAAATTACCTACAAGGGCGAACGAATAGCGTGCCGAAGTTATTTTCGAGAGGTCTGCCGTCGTACTGCTTGGGAATGACGTTCTTTATAAGAAGAACTTTTCACCCACCGGCAGCAGCTACTCGCTCGTCGTTTCTTCTTCGCTCCGCCGTGAGGTACTGCAAGCATGCCACGACGAACCTACCGCTGATCAGTTAGGTTACGCAAGAACATTGGCGAGGAGAAGGTAAAACTATTACTGGCCAAGACTTGCCGGAGTTGTCAAAACTTACGTGCAGGCATGTCTAGATTGCCAGCGTCTAAACCACCATCCATCAAACCAGCCGGCCTGCTGCAGCCTGTCCGAGTGCCGGTGACACCGTTCGCACAAATTGGCGTGGATTTCTGGGCCCCTTCCCAAAGTCTGCCACTGGAAACAGGTGGATAATTGTAGCCACAGATTACCTGACACGATACGCGGAGACAGGCGCTCTGCCACGCGCAACGGCAGCTGAAGCGGCGCAATTTTTCATCGAAGCCATCGTTTTAAGACACTGTTCTCCCGCAACAGTCATCACCGACAGAGGTACTGCGTTCATGGCCCAGCTTTTAGACACCGTTTTCCGACTAAGTGGTACAGCTCAAAGGAAAACAACGGATTATCATCCCCAGACGAACGGGCTCACCGAACGTCTCAACAAGACAATAGCTGACATGATAAGCATGTACGTAGATGTAGAGCACAAGAACTGGGACGACATATTGCCCTGCGTCACGTTTGCGTACGACACAGCTCATCAGGAGACCACTCAGGAGACACCCTTCAGTCTCCTTTACGGAAGCGAAGTCACGACAACGTTAGGCGCGACGCTCCCTCATGAAAATGATGGTAATGAGACGGCCGCCAAACAGTTTACCCAGCGAGCAGATCAAGCCAGACAACTTGCCCGGTTGTGAATAACCAAACAACAAGACGATGACGCCAAACATTACAACCTCCGGCACAGAACTGTCACATACAACGTGGGCGACAAAGTGTGGGTCTGGACACCTATTCGTCAGCGTGGGCTCTCCGAAAAGCTGTTGCGAAGGTACTTCGGACCCTACAAGGTTCTGCGACGCATCAGTGACGTCAACTACGAGGTTGTTCCGGACGGCGTTCAGTGTTCAAAGAGCCGCAGACATTAACCGGAGATTGTCCACGTGCTTCGGATGAAGCCTTACTTTCAGTGACTAACGGTGCAGTTTTGGTTTTACCTTGATTTTGGAAGGTTTAACATCGGGGCGATGTTTTTTAAGGGGGAATAATGACGCGCGTATGTGCCAGTGGCGGTGACAACGAAGCAGCGCGAGTGTCCTTGGCCGAGAGCAGAGACGAAGAAGACGTTGCAGTCTTTGTCCTGTAATCGATAAAGCATACGTGTTTGTGTGCTCGTCGATCCCGCGTCGTGCCCATATGTTTTAGATGCGGAGCATCTAATACTCGTGGCTTGTAGTGCGGCGCCGTCCGCAAGCTTCCTCCTCCTTCTTCCACCATCTGTGCTCCCTTCCTCCTCTCCACACCGCGCGCGCTTCTCTCCTCCACCATCTGTGCTGCCTTCCTCCTCTACACACCACGTCTGCTTCTCCTCTTCACGAACATTCGCCAGCTGTATGATGCGCGCATGCGCCGTCGCGCTTCGAGAACATCGGCAGCTGACGCGCGTGCATGCGCCGTCGCGCTTCTCCCCTTCGATAACCTTCGAGTACATTCTCCATCTTACGCGCGCGCATGCGCTGTCGCGCTTCGAGAACATAGGCAGCTGACGCGCGCGCATGCGCCGTTGCACCTCTCCCCCTTCTCGAACATTCGACAGCTGACGCGCGAATGCGCCGTCGCGCCGTCGCCCACCATCTGTGCCGCGCGCGCTTCTCCCCTTCGAGAACAATCTACAATTCTCCAGACTCTCCAGCGGACGCGCATGCGCCGTCGCGCTTCGCGAACATTCGACAGCTGACGCGCGCATGCGCCGTCGCGCTTCGAGAACATTCAACAGCTGACAGCGCATGCGCCGTCGCGCTGTATATATACTCAAGGTCGGCGCTCGCTTGCTCAGTTGCCGCTTGTCGGTTGGTTTGTACGGCGCGTCGACGTCCGAGGTCGCGATGAAATGAATGCCGACGAATCCACAAATACAATGATTGACGTCCCTTCGACCAGCGCCGCCCTTTCGCATACGTGTCGTACGTGTTCACTCATTTAACACCCCCTCCTACAACCACGTTAACCAATTTAGCCATCGACCCATGTAAGTCGCAATTTAACACCCCATTTCACAACCACGTTAACAAATTTAGCCATCGACCCAAGTAAGTCGCAATTTAACACCCCGTTAACCAATTATATGCTCCGCATCCTCCTCAGTGTTCCCTCGAGGGAAGCTGCGGGCAATCTTTTTTCAAGTCTTCCATTCATTGGCGCTTACAGCTTCGCGGTTTCTTAAGGCGAACATCGCGGCTGACTGGGCGTCTATATATACATGCCCGCTCTGCAGCTCCAAGCTATAGTCCACGCTAAGTTACTCAGCGTCTTCATCGGGATAATGAGAAATGTTCGCCATCTCGAAAGCGCGAACTACGTAACACTGACAAGCTATCTTACACTCACTGCGCCTTACCGTCATGCCATGTTGGCGGATTTTGCGAAAGTTAAACCGGTCAACGCCTCCAGGAGGCGTTGACCCAGTTCCCTCTTCGATATCCTCGCCCTTGCCTCTTGCAGCACGCCCTCGCATCTCGCCACACACGCAGCCCTCCCTTTCCTACCGAGACTCACTTTCACCACATTACGAGGCCTAGAGTTACTGTATATGCTACCTTTAGGTACTTAACGGTAGCATATACAGTAACTCTAACGAGGCCCCGTGATCAGCGCCACCACAACCCTGGACATGAAAACCTCCACCGTAATCACAGCTTCCTTGTCAAGAAAAAAAGAAAAAAAGAAATGGCAGCCAATTTACGAAGTGGGTGCTAATGATAGACCGAAGCTACTTGGATGCTTATAAGATGTGTTTATGAAATGATTATTAATTGATTGAGGCGGTGCCAGGTGGCCACCAGGGCGTGTCAACGGAACCCAGGATCCGTCGGTCGCACCTCGCATCGGACTCTACACTCTTGAAAATAAGTTAGTAAAAAGCTAGTAACCACGAGCAAAATGTTAGTAACAACAGCTGTTACTAACCTTCCTGGGCCATTACTATATAACATATTACTACCCACGTTAGCAAACGCTTGAAGGTTGCAACGGTTACTAAATTTTGCGCACAGCTAGTAACTTTTCGTCATACATGTATTTAATGAACTTGTTAAACAAATTTTAGAGGTTATTACTACGAGCGTCTAACAACTTATTAAATGCGAAGCATTTCTTAGCGAACTTCGGCGACTTTGCGCATATCTATCTAGCCGCCTACGACTTTTAGGTCTCCTGGTCGTTTCGATAGTGATATCGATACCAAACTTGGTATGCCATAACATGACTGTATGAACAACATATCTGACTAGTCATAACATGAAAATCATGTTATGGATGTCACGAATGTTATGACTTACATTTCATGGTCCTGCAGCTGTTGCGGTGGTTTCGTTCACATGGCATGTTGCCTAGCTGGTATGGTATGACATGATTGCATGGCGAACACATAGCGACAGACCTTAACATGAAAATCATGACATGCGTGCCATGTAACAACATGACTACATGCCAAGCTCATGGGGCGCTCGCGGGCGTTTTGATAGCTTCACATCTGCCAAATTTGTATTACAGTACGTAAATGGGTGATGAAGGTATGTGACTGGTGCAAAGATGATAATCATGAGATGCGTAGCATTTAACAACATGACTACATGCTACGCTCATGATGCGCTCGTGGCCGTTTCGCTAGCTTCACATGCGCCAAACTCAGTACTACGTGACGCGAGCAGACAACATAGATAAATGACACACACACAAACATGATAATCACGACATGCGTGTCATGTAACCACATAACTGCATGCCAAGCTCACGATGCGCTCGTGGCCGTTTCGCTAGCTTTACATATGCCAAATTTGATATTACGTGACGCCAATGGACGACGAAAGTATTTGACTGGTACAAACGTGATAATAATAAGAAGCGTGTCATGTGAGAACATATGCCACACTCAGGACGCCAATGCATTTCGACGTGACGCGGTGCGCGGGCTCGCCGGCGTTCATTTCGTCGCGTCACGCCGGCGTTGCGATGCCGGGCCCTGGTCCTGCCATATACTCGCAGGCGCGCGTCTCGCTGCGTTGCTTTGACGCATGTGCGTTTCAGCACGTCCCGCGTCCCTCTGTCACGAAAAGAGGGAGACGCAGTGTTGTGTGGGCAACGCATCGGCGGGAAATGTAGCATGTCGCATTTCGCGCCGGTTGCCGTTGGGCCGCGCCATAGGATGCTGGTCGCACCTGGCCTCAGACTATAGAGTGCTCGATTTTTGCTAACGTAGCGTCGCTGTGCCCAGCGTGCGCGCGCGTCATCGCTACATTGGAGTATGTTGGGCCCTTCATGATGCGCTCGCGGCCGTTTCACTAACTCTATATATACCAAATTTGGTGTTACGTGACGTCAATGGATGACGAAATATATGACTGATGCAAACATGATAATCCTGACACGCGTGTCCTGCAATATCATGACAACATACCGCGCTCATAGCGTGCTCGCGGCCATATTGCAAGCTCCACATATACTAAATTTGTTATCACGTGACGTGAATAGATCCCGTCATCACAAAACGTTACACGTCACGTTTACCTTCCTGTGACGTGAAGGTAAACGACACATCCAAACATGATAATCATGACACGGAAGCCATGTACGGCCTCATTTACCTCCACCTCATAACGTTCTGCTGATTTTAATGTAACATATAATTTCTCATTTGTGTTTCCCATATCATCGATTCCCACTAAACATGGGAACTGCCAATTTTTTTTTACTAGCACGGGGATGCATTCAAGTTCATTAGGGCAATATATTCGACCTTACTACACAGTCTTATGTCTTGAATATTGGGCCGTGTTGAGGCGGTATTATGCAAAATAGACATAACTAATTGTATTTCTTAACACGCTTGAATAAACGTCCTACACTGCGTTACTGTGCTCACCTAAAAAAAATTGCCCGCAGCTTCCCTCGGGGGAACACTGAGGAGGATGCGGAAGCATGTAATTGGTTAACGGGTGTTAAATTGCGACTTACTTGGGTCGATGGCTAAATTGGTTAACGTGGTTGTGAAATGGGGTGTTAAATGAGTGAACACGTACGGCACGTATGCGAAAGGGCGGTGTTTTATTTATTGCGACGAACTTTGAGGACGATGGCTTTGTGGTCGGTAAAGTAAAGAGTGAGTGGATCGGGTTGCATCGGTCGTAGGTCGAAATTTGCAAAGACGTGGTCGATGCAGGTTCTGCGAATGGTGGTCGGCTGGTGGTGTTTGCAGTCGTCGTGCGTTGCGCGTTTCAGCGAGTGTCGCGACGCCATGTATTCGACTATCCAATCGTCCTTGATGACGTCGACGTTGAAGTCGCCAACTAGCATGAACGGTCGATGTTGCGGTTGTTGTTTTCTGTAATCTTGCACGGCCTCGTCGACGTACTTTTCTACGGCGGCACGAGAGAGGTTTGGCGCGAGGTACATCGTCATGACGTCGACGCCACAGACGGTAGCAACGCAGTGCTCGCCGTTGGCGCGTTGTTGAACGCCGGGCTGTAGTCGGAGGTCAATGAAGGAGTCGTCGTCGTTGTCGACGTCACGCTTGACGTAAATTCCCACACCGCCCGCAGGTCGTTGGAACCCGTGCGTGCGCGCGACCGAAGCGTATCCCGCAACGTCGACGTCATTGGCGTTCCACGTCTCGGTGAAGCAAAGCACGTCCACTCTGCGTAGTACGGGATCTCGCACGACGTCAACCGCGTGAGCGCCTAGCGATCGGGTGTTGAGCAGTGCCAGGGTGAAATCGGACTCGGAGTCAACGTCTTCGAGCGCGCGACAGTATCGTTGGGTGACGGTGTCCAGTCTGTGTTTCTGAAAACGTTCAAATTCGTCGGACGAGCGGCAACTGAGCGAGCGAGCGCCGACCTTGAGTATATATACAGCGCGACGGCGCATGCGCTGTCAGCTGTCGAATGTTCTCGAAGGAGAAGCGCGCGCGCGGCACAGATGGCGACGGCGCGACGGCGCATGCGCTGTCAGCTGTCGAATGTTCTCGAAGGAGAAGCGCGCGCGGCACAGATGGTGGGCGACGGCGCATGCGCGCGCGTCAGCTGTCGAATGTTCGAGAAGCGGTGCGGACGGCGCGGACGGCGCACTACAAGGCGCGAGTATAAGATGCTTCCGCGTCTAAAACGGTACAATGTACAAATAAAGACTCCTTACTTAAATTATACATCCTACAGCATAGCCGCCCACCGGCACCAGCTGCGCTCCCCAAAGTTAGTGCTATAAATACCCCTGGCACCGCTTAAGAACTGTACTTTTCGCGTCAACTTGTGTATGTGTTCTGTTCTCCTTTACGCTTGGATTTCAAAAGCGTTCGGGACGGCTTTGAGCTCTCCCATAGTAGAGTACCCTACACTCAAAATCGTTACTCACTTTTTCTGACCCGCTCCTTTACGGCATATGTGCGTAATTACCAAGTGATATATCGAAATGTTGATGCTCGCGAATATAAATGTTAAAAAACGGGTAATTTGTAAGGCAAAGCGATTGCGCAAAGTAGATTTTTTTCGTTAGTAACGGTGGAGGTAGTAACAGTTTTTAAGTCCCCGTTACTAACCGGTTAGTAACACATTTGACAAGTAGTTAGGAAACTGACCTTAGTAAGTACTACAGCCCCCTTTTTTAAGAGTGCAGTGCTCTCGCTTTGTTTGCACAGCGTCACTGTGCCCAGCGTGTCCAAACATGCAAGAAGGGAGAGACGTGAGCATAGCATTCCATTCTCACCGACCCCATCTGAATGGGAAAAGAGGTTCCACTAAACATACGAAGAGACGGATGGACAGACAGACGCAAGGATGGAGGGGGATCTATTGGAATGGTTTATGTACGGTATATGTAACACCTGCGTTTCAGTTCGATGGGAAGACGATAGTTATAGCGCGAGAACAGAACGACGACACAGAGACAAGAAGGACACGAAGGACACGATTGCCCCGCCGCGGTGGTCTAGTGGCTAAGGTACTCGGCTGCTGACCCGTAGGTCGCGGGTTCGATTCCCGGCTGCGGCGGCTGCATTTCCGATGGAGGCGGAAATGTTGTAGGCCCGTGTGCTCAGATTTGAGCGCACGTTAAAGAACCCCAGGTGGTCAAAATTTCCGGAGCCCTCCACTACGGCGTCTCTCATAATCATATAGTGGTTTTGGGACGTTAAACCCCACAAATCAATCAACGAAGGACACGATTATTTGTCTCTGTGTCGCCGTTCTGTTCTCGCGCTATAACTATCGTCATGTCATACCAACTAGCCCAAGCTGCCACACCCGAAGGGGAGCTACGGCTAACTATGACGTCAAGGTACATCGGGCGAATCTAACAAGTTTCGATCCTGAAGAATGCAGTGGCCGTGGCTACCGGTGCTTCCTTTAATTGAATCTGGCCCTTGCTTGGCGGGGAATTCGTAGCAGTATTTTAAATACAGCATTTGAAGCATTTTTAATAAATTTTATATTTTGCCTAAAAGGCGAAATTAAAACCTAATTTTCTTTTAGCAGCGTTTTTTGTTGCAGACATGTTGCAAATTAAACTAGTTGTAGGGCAGCTAAACTCTCTATAGCAACCAGATTAATACAGGAGGGTTTACAAGTTGATATATGCCAAATGTGCTTCATGACTTCCGCATTGCAGCGTAAATCTGGTTTTTATTTAGTGGGGGCGTGCAGTTGGTTTTGCTTTTCACGGGACGGCTTCACGCTCTCCCATAGTAGAGTACCCAGTACTCTAAATCGTTACCCACATTTGCTAAGCACGTGAGGTCTTCTGCTTCAGCGACAGCTTTTTACTTTCTCATAGTAGAGTACTAAGTACTCTGAATCGTCAAACACTTTTTCTAAACACACAAACTCACGGTGTAAGGCCACCGGGACGGCTTTTTCCGCTCCCATAGTAGTGTACCAAACACTCTAAATCATTTAGCACATTTTCGAAACGCATCGAAAACAGCTCAAGACTCTCCCATTGTCGAGTACTTCACAATCTCAGTCGAAAATTTTGCCTAAAAATCATGGAACGAAAGAAGCAAACCTATGCATATTAATTCATGCCTTAGTAATCAGTCGGGTCACCTTCACGTTCCCCTACTATCATCTAAGAAAGGAAGATACGGGAAAACTAAACTCTCTGATAAGACAAACATATGAGCGTGCTCTGAGACTTCCAGGTACGCAAGCACCGAAAAACTATTGCGTTTTGGTATCCACAACACAGTGGAGGAATTAATCGAATGCGTATAATGGCCCAAGAACAAAGACTTATATGCATTAAAGCAGGCTTGCAGATACTCAGCCGTCTCGGGCGACGCACGTAGTTGCACACTCAAAGACAGGGTTATCTTACCAGCAGCAACTCGTGCACACCTTAAAGTAAACCCCTGCCCAGAAATGTGCTGGCAGGAATACATGACGAAAGAAGAAAGGTAAGGGCAAAAAAACTCGAACATATCTTTCAGGAACGCCGAAACGTACTGTATGTTAACGCTGCTCGAGAGGCGAGAGACCGTTACACCGTACATGCACGATCACCGGCCATGGGCAACCTTTTACTGCAGCCACCGTAAAAAAAAAAAGGCAGCATATTCACGGGGTGAATGATGGAGAGTGGGGCAAAGCATCCGTCCGTCCATTCGTTCTTGCTTCCGTCCGTCCATGCGTCCGTCTGTGTGACCGTCCGTGCGTCTATTCGCCCGTACGTGCATGCATCTGTCCGTGCGTCCACACGTCCATCCGTGCGTCCATCTCTGCGTTCGTCCATGCATCCACCCGTGCGTCCGTCCATGCGTCCATCCATCCGTGCAGCCATCCGTGCGTCCGTCCATGCATCTGTCTGTGTGTCAGTTCGTCCATCTAGTCAACACTCCGAGTACTACCATCTCGCATCTTTTCATAATATATTCTGCATATAGAAGCACCACCATCCAGCGGACATTCCAAAGACTAAACGAGAGATGGCACACGCACACTTTCTTATGGCTTGCGCTTCGTGTCTACCTCCCACCTTTAACCATCTCGAGTTCATGGTATATACTAGTTCACAGTATTCATGACACTGCGGCCCAACGCTCTCTAAACCTTTCTAAAACCAAGGAGGTTACGCCCAGCGAGTATAACGTAGCAACCTTTTCTTGTCAGAGAGTGCTCAATGTACATGCCAATGGCTGCTATTGGGGAATGAGAGACACGGGCATTCGGCTTTTAGGTAAGGCGCACGCTGCGAATTTTTCATTTTTCAACAACTCACAGGAGAAATCTTTCACCGGCACCACCTTGCAGGTCAAAACATAAGGCATGTCACGCACTTCTACGAGCAACGAACGGGTGCCGCTCTAAGGAGCTGGTAGGAGTTCTGTGCTTCGCCCTTAAAAATCCTCTGCCCTACAGGCAGAAGAAGTCGCCATCGCGCTGGCCATCTCTGTTATCTTGGTAGGAAGCGCACAGCTTTGTTTTTTAGGGTAGTGTGGTTGATAATAATGAATGAGTAATGTGCGGTATAGTCTACGTGCGCTTTTTGTCGTTCTGCTTTTCACTTTTCTTTTTCTTTGTTCACTCCTTTATATAATCTGACGTTTGCAATAAATGATTAGTTGAAGTTAAGCGCTTGTGCCTCGTGTTCAGAGTTGTGCGCTTCCTACCATGATGAATTCATACCAACTGGCCCCATAGAATTGTTTTTTTTCTGTTAAGGGAAATAATTACATCTTGTTTCATTCTAAAAGGGCCCTCACGAACTTCATGACGGGCTGCGTTGGCCGCATCACGGCCAACATCTTCAGAAATGGCCAACGAAGTCATGAGCTAGAACTTGTATGGGTGCACGCTCACGCGGGTGATCTAGAGAATGAGGCGGCTCACCATGTAGTCCGAGGTTTAATCAACCGGGAGGCGGACTGTTCAGCCGTGGACTTCCCGCAGGAAGCGATATAACAAAATTACCGCTTATTACAGAGAGAACCTCAAAACATACGCGGCCCCACGTACTGACCTCACAAGGGGACAAGCTACGATCTGGAGGCAAATCCAAACGAATTCTTTTCCGAGCCCTCATCGGTAGTCTAAAATTTACCCAGAAGACATTCGATCAGATTGCCAACATTGCGGCTGCCCGAGGGCTACCCAAAACCACATTCTTTGGGAATGCGAGGGGCATCATCTACAGAGGACGTTACTGTTAGCTTCCTCCCTCGAGGAGTGGGAGTCATTCCTATCGTCGACTGACTACCATGTTCAGTTACCTGGGCGGAAACAGTCGTGACAAGCTACTGGCCACCACCCTCCGCACCACCGGCACGTGGTATTCAACGACCTCGTTGTGTCTTTCAATAAAGTTGTTTCACTCTCTCTTTCTCTCTCTCTGCACACACATAGTGCATGTTGATTAGTCATCCAACGGGACAGGCGGAACATCGGGATGGCTCACTGCTCTACCATAACTGCGTACGAAGTACACGAAATCACTGAACGCTTTTCTAAACACATGTTCTTTACAATAGTTATTCAAGCCAATTGTCTATGAGAATAAATTTTTCTAAACACGCAGTGTGCATAAACTACCATAAATCGTCAAAAATTTGTTCTGAGCACAATAAACCTGCCTGTGACAATTTGCGAGTATCACAAGCAAACAGCACTTGAATATAAGCTTGGCCAAGACAGAGAACGCCTATCAAGGCCGGGAAGCCCTACCGCATACGTCAAACATCGTCACTAGGGAGCCTTGCTCTTTAATCGTCGCTAGTGCATGGTATTTGCGGACGCTAGAGCTCATGCGGTCAATACGGCATAACTACGGGTCCACGGCACTGGTTGCGTTGCGCCCTGTGGGCTGTGTCCAATCAGCACCCGTAGATCAGCGGCTCTTTCGTATCGGCGCTTTGGGCGCAAGCCGTGTATTGAATACATCACGCGCCGGTGGGAGTCGCACAAATTTCACGATAATCTGCATGAAAAAAGTACCATGATATGTAAACCATGACATACATGGCACACGTGTCATGGTTTTCATGTTATGACCATTTATTGATTGATACATGGAATTTAACGTCCCAAACCCACCATATGATTATGAGAGACACCATAGTGGAGGGCTTCGGAAATTTCGGTCACCTGGGGTTCTTTGACGCGCACCCAAATCTGAGCACACGGGCCTACAACATTTCCGCCTAAAGTGCAGCCGCCACAGCCAGGATTCGATCCCGCGACCTGCGGGTCAGCAGCCGAGTACATTAGCCACTAGATCACCGCAGCGGAGTCATGTTATGACTATAGTCACTTATACTTGTTATATAGTCATGTTATGCCATACCAATTTTGCTATAAACCCCATTATCGAAACGGCCAGGAGAGCTAAAAGTAGTAGACAGACAGACAGACAGACAGACAGACAGACAGACAGACAGACAGACAGACAGACAGACAGACAGACAGACAGACAGACAGACAGACAGACAGATAGATAGATAGATAGATAGATAGATAGATAGATAGATAGATAGATAGATAGATAGATAGATAGATAGATAGATAGATAGATAGATAGATAGATAGATAGATAGATAGATAGATAGATAGATAGATAGATAGATAGATAGATAGATAGCCGAAAGAGTTTCCACTCGACTTGCAGTCAAGCGTTGCGGGCGGTGAAGAGACTGAAGCAAGAGGGAAGTGTGTTGCGAGCGGGCGGAAGAGCCGGCAGCTGTGGAAGCTGCCGCTAGTAACGTTAGGCGCTGCGACAAGCATGCTGTGGGTGAGGGAGAGAGTGACGTCAGCGCGCACCTGCGAGGGAAGCGTGCGAGGGGAGCGTTACGTCAACGCTCAGCTATGACTTGACCTACTTCACACCGCTCCAACACCTGCGGTGAGGGGAGAGCGTTGTGGTGCCTTCTTACGGACGTACGTACGGCGTTACACACGTTTGACGCTGCGCCATACTCCCTCAAGGGCTGCAAAAATAAGCGTCTTATTCTCCACCTGATCACTACCAGCACGACCACACATGCGAGTCAAAGAGATGCTTCGCTTCTAAAACGTAGCAGGACCCCTTCGGTAGCGACTCCGGAGAGGCCCTGGCAGGATGACAGTAGGAGATTTTCTCCGCGATTAAGAAATTATCACGCTCATGCACTCGACTTTATTCTCCGAAGGCGGGTCCCACAAACTCTCCGAACCATGATGTTAGTTTAGAGCGTCCGTTTATATGCCTTCGAGAAGAAAATTTCACCTACGTCTTATGTTGTACCCTACACCTTATTATATAAAACTTTCGTGGCATATAGCTCTTTGTTTTTGTTTTTAAAGCTAGTCCCACACAGGAAACAAAAGATATACTAACAAAGTTATCAGTCAACCCCGCCAATATTCCCTTACTACATGCCATGTTTGAGAGAGGCCATCAACTGTCGTGAGCACAGTACTCACGTGCGCTGTGGAACAGCTATGACGTTCCTCCGGAGGATGCCACGTGCCGCTACAAGTTGCTCGCAGCCGACGCGTACATACGTCTGCGCTCCATACGCATATATTCAGTTACTCCGCAGCACATAGCTAAGAGGAAATGTATACATAAAAAAGAAAGGAAATGCCTATTTGTCTGCCTGTCTTCGATTGTCAGCGTGTGGCGCAATCTCAGACGGTCGGTCAGCTTCTTTTTGCAACGCAAGCCAAAGCTTGCGCTGCAAAGTAATGACCCTCTGAGCTGTTGCTTTTTCCTCGTTACGTGCAGGCAGCATATGGACAAGCAGGTCAGCTCCCCCGCTAGGAAGCAGGTTTGAGGAGGATACCGCCTCGGGCATCGTTTCGTCTATCGGTGCAACATCGCCAATGCCTATTTTTTTATTTTATTGTTATTATTTTTTGCAGCGTTTCGAAACGCGTTAGCACGAAGCTGGCTTTTCAGTTTGTTTATACAAGTGTCCCAAGGAGGAACGAACGTACACAGGAACTCCAAATCGTTGGTTGCTGAGTGAGGTGCATTTACGCTGCGCATTTGTAAACACAGATGTTTCGAAATTGCATGATCAGCAATTTACAGTTTCGCAAGGTGTGTGTGACGAACGAGGGGCAGAAGTTTCGAAAAGCGCATGACCGTCGAAGTTCTCTGTTTGCCGTCAAGTATCTTTATTTATTTGACGAACGCACAAGCTTCGGGTGCTGCAACCTCGTGGCACGTTGTTCTTGAGTGAACTGTTCAGGTGCACGACGTGTATCTATGACAATACTAAGTATCGAAGCCGCAAGCACTGGCGTCGCTGCAATCGCGGCCATGTGACGTCACGGCAAAGCAGTATAGTGTAGCCAAAAACATTTTTTGAAGAGGGGTGCTGAAGGTTTAATCGTATTTTATGTTTGTTTGTGCATGCATTCGTACACATATGTATGCGCGTATTGTACTTGCACGCTCTTGAAAATTGTCGCTCTTCCTTGCCTCTGGCTATACGCCACGGGGACAGCCTGGAACATTGTGTGCTTAAAGCCGCTGTGTACCCCCTCGATCGCGATACGATGGAAATTGCACCTCAATTTCACCATGCAAATCTCGCAAGGTGTAACGCGGATGCAGAAGACATGGACAATATAGCTTGAATTGTAAATCCAGTTTGAACGTTGTTTGAAAAAGAATGAAGCCCAAAAGCAACACAATCCTTGTTTTCACCACGTATATACTTCAAGAAATCATTGCTGATAAAAAGTTTACGCAAAATGGTTGAAACTTCGTTGCATTATTGCTTGCACGGCGCGGTTGAAACATCTGTCTCTGTCTCGAAGTGTTACGATTGAAACGAGCACGTTTTCGATTCTCGAACTACTTTCAGGTTTGCCGCTGCAGTTAGGTTTGCCTCAGTGACAATATAGGTGATTTGACAGAATTGCACATTATGCGACAATACACTTTAGATTAATCTGTGAGCCATAAAAGATGTCTTCGAATATTCGAAAGAATAAAAAATATAATAATACTACTCATGGGTTTCTAATACTAACTATATGTTTGTGAAAACAAATACGGTACTAATCAAATAAAATACCTAATACCTTCTTTTCCAAATCAAAATCCCCAAGTTTTAAATTACGTGAATGAAGCCATGTCGAAATCTGTGTTTAAGCTTGTCGTTAAATCATATTTTTTTTCTGTGTGCCTCTTAGTATGGGCCGAGCCTCAAGCATTATGTGGTGCACGATATTTGTATTGAAAAATAGTGCTATTGCGTTAATTATCTTATGTGTGCCATGAACTGCTTCTGATACTACTGTCAATTTTTTTCTCTTAATACTTCCACTTTCTATTAATTGCATGAATAATATATGTTCAAAACCCTGTTAAACAATGCTCGAGTGGTAGCCGTATCAGTGACATGTCCACATCAGGGACGTATCGTATCCTGTTACCATATCACACCTTGACATGTAACATTTTGAGATGTAACATGCTGGAAACACCATTATTATTATTATTATTATTATTATTATTATTATTATTATTATTATTATATTATTATTATTATTATTATTATTATTATTATTATTATTATTATTATTATTATTATGAGGTGTTGGCGTACGTAGGTCGTGCGCATATTCCTTCTCAACAGTGGTCAGGGATTATGCATAGTCATACACCCTGCTTATATAGCGTGATCTGATAGTGCGCTCAACCTCAGCGTCAGTAACGGTCATGTTTCACATCATGTGGAGAACTCCGGATAGTTGCAAAACAAACGCCACAGACTAGAGATAACCATTCTCAACTGTTCTGACGACGCAATCGACAAGGTGGCCCACGTCATCGTTAAACGTCCTCCTCCGCCGCAGCTCAGGCAACGGCTCCTCTCGCAAGTCATGCCCGGAATGCAGGTTATCAAAAGTGGTGCTTGCCAGCATACTTTTGACACAATGTTTGAGTGATAAACAAGTCATAGATATCACAGGCTGAAACACCACGCCGTTTTGCCATGGCGCACGTGACATACGTGTGGAGCAAGGAGGATTAAAAAATTGGCAGCATATCCACGGAGTGAATGATGGAGAGTGGGGCGAAGCATTCGCCCGTCCATTCGTTCTTGCTTCCGTCCGTCCATGCGTCAGTCTGTGTGACCGACCATGCGTCCATCCACCCGTCCGTGCGTGCGTCTGTTTGTGCGTCCGTCCCTGCGTTCGTCCATGCATCCGCCCCTGCGTCCGTTCATGCGTCCATCCATGCATCTGTCTGTGTGTCCGTTCGTCCATTTGTTCAACACTCCAAGCACCATCATCTCGCATCTATTCATCATATATTCCCCATATAGATGCACCGTCATCCAGCGGACGTTCCAAGGACTAAACGAGGGGTAACACACGCACGCTTACTTACGGCTTGCGCTACGGCTCTACTTCCCACCTTTAACCACGTCGAGTTCATGGTATATACCAGTTCACCGTATTCATGGCACTGCGGCCCAACGCTCGCTAAACTTTTCTAAAACCAAGGAGGTTACGCCGAGCGAGTATAACGTATAGCAACCTTTTCCTGTCAGATAGTGATCGATGTACATGCCAATGGCTGCTAATGGGAAATGAGAGACAGGAGAATTCGGCTTATACTTTCTTAGGGCTTGCGCTTCGTATCTACTTCCCACTATAACTACCTCGAGTTCATGGCATATACTAGTTCATTGTATTCATGGCATTGAGGCTCAACACTCGCTAAACCTTTCTAAAACTATAAGGAGGTTACACCCAGCGAGTATAATGTAGCAACCATTTCTGGTCAGATAGTGCTCAACGTACATGCCGATGGCTGCTAATGGGAATGAGATACAGCTGCATTCGGCTTTTAATTAACGCGCACGCTGCAAATTTTTTTATTGTTCAACAACGCACAGAAGAAATCTCTCACCGCCACCACCTTGGAGGTCAAAATGTAACACTTGTCACACACTATGACTACGACTACGAGGGACGAATGGGTGCCGCTTTAAAAGCTTCGCCCTTAAAAAAATTGCTAGGGTGGAAGCTCCCGCAATGCCTTCCCAGCAGAAGTGAAACCAGCTTTTGCCACTGCCCAAGATAGCGGAAACATGCTCTTCTCTGATAGTCCCCACTTAGAGATCAAGTGGCTTTGATATGTTAGTGTAAATTCTAGGTTAGTTCTATATTAAAAGATGATTGCTCCGGATGAAATGACACAAAGAAACGAGTATAGGTGACTGAACTTCCCGAAAACTTTGCCTCCAATAAGAGGCTCACTAAGGAAAAGTAGTAACACTAAGACGCACCTGGACCACAGTGTGACCCGAAAAAGTTTCCGCATTACGCTCATTGGGCGTGCGAGAGATACGCTCTGTTCCTAGGCTCCGATGATGAGGCGTTAATATGACTCCTATTCTCAGTCCATGCGTATCCGAGGCTTCTCTTGAAATTAGGTAAGGCCCACGGGACGGCTTTCAGCTCTCCCATAGTAGAGTACCGAGTACTCTAAATCGTTAACCACTTTTTCTAAACACACACAGTCACTTAACGGTGATACTTTACCATGCCCCTAGTAAGATGGCCGCTGCATCCGCCATCTTTCCAGAGGCACGGCTTCCCTCCTAGGCAATGATTTCCACTCCTGCACTTTTTTTTAAATCCTGCTTGCTGTGGAGCCGTCGTCTTCTACCGAGTTTCAAACTATGCGAGTCGTTCAATTCCAGTTCCGAGCTGACAAAAAAAAATCACAGCATATTCACGGAGTGAATGATGATGAGTGGGGTGAAGCGCCCGTCCATTCATCCATCCATCTGTACGTTCATGGGTCCGTCCGTCCTGTCGTTCTTGCTTCTATCCGTCCGTCCGTCCGTCCATCCGTCCGTCCGTCCATCCATCCATCCGTCCGTCCATCCATCCATCCATCCATCCATCCATCCATCCATCCATCCATCCATCCATCCATCCATCCATCAGTGCCTCCGTCCGTCCGTGCGTCAGTCCGTCCATGTGACCATGCGTCCGTCTGTCTATCTGTCCGCCCGTCCGAATCTGCTGAGCGAGTGATTGAACTAGGCGGTCACGAACCACTAGTAGCTATAGGAAAGAAACTCACAGCTTATAAGGAGCTTCATCCTTAAAAGGCTAAAAATATCTCGATTTTCACGTGTAGCTGGCAACGAAACAATAACGTTCACCGCAATGCACACCTAGCTACTTGTTGCGGCATGGCTTGCGAGGGCGCCACTGTTCCTCGATTCCCGTGCCACTCGCGTGTTAACAAAATACTGCGAATATGAATTAAGTACACGAACAAATGCGCTAAAACTTCGCCGGTATATTCGCGAATGCAAAAAGATTAGCTCAAAGATCACATATAATGGCTGAGAATTAGGTTTAACACCTCGAAACGTGGAAAAAAATTCTCATTTAAGATAATGCTGTTTAGAATTTACCGTTCTCGTGTTCGAAGTAACGTAATATATTGCGATCGCAGTAATGTAATACGGTGGTGCGCATGGTGACGCTGTCATAAATTATCTACATTAGGTATGGCGAAATTTCTCCTAAAAGTGATAAAGTTGCACAACTATATCATTGTATAACGTGCTAAATTAATTAATTTACATTAATATAGCAGCTGGCTGGCGATAATGACAACTTGTTGACGGTACTTTAGAACAATAATGCATTTACTTTCTAAATTACCTTAACAAAAGTTAATCATTCAAGCACGTACTCATATAAGCTTTATTTGCAGCACATTACACAGAAATCTCAGAGATCATTGGTCAACTTTTATGGCATAA
This sequence comes from Rhipicephalus annulatus, assembly GCA_013436015.1. Lineage (NCBI taxonomy): Eukaryota > Metazoa > Arthropoda > Arachnida > Ixodida > Ixodidae > Rhipicephalus > Rhipicephalus annulatus. The sequence continues at coordinate 61,090 of WOVY01005508.1, forward strand.
GGGAAGCAGACTTATTGGAAAAGTAACGTCAAACTTTCTTAAAATTACTCACTCGAATTCATTACGTTATATTACTATCACACATATATATTTATTGGGGCACTCCAATAAACACTTTTACTGTTCATCCTGATTAAACATTGAAACGTCGACCAGCCTTACTAAGGCACTTCCACTGTTCACCCTGATTATCGCACTACGTGTTTCTGTCGGCTTCCACTTTGATTTCTGAAAAACTGATTTTGAGAAACTGTCGTTTTTTTGTTTGATTACTTTCGAGCCGACCAAGACTTTACGCTAGCGTGGTTTTAGGCATGTTGACATTAGTCACGTGGACATGCCGTAAGATCTGAAAACGTACAGGCTTACGAAATTATGACAAAAAAACAAAAAACAAAAGACGATGTCCCTTTTTTCAATCTCTAAAACCCGGTTTCTGGAGTACGGTTATGCAGACTAATCAATGCAGGCGTAAAATGTGACGGTCGAAGCGTGGACCGACGATGTAGTGTGGATGCACGAAAACCCGTGCACTCTCACCAGTAGCTCGTACTGCGGGAATAAGCGAACCCGCTGGTTGTCGATGACGATCAGCTTGGACGACTCGGAGAGGCGCACCACGCCCGCGAGCAGCGAGCTGCGGCCGAAGCCGGGGCTGCGGCCGTAGTGGAACTCCTCCGACTGGGGCTTGCGACCCGGTCCCAAAGACGTGGCCGTCAGGCGCACCACGTTCGAAGGCCACGGATGGCCGGGCTGCATGCGGTCCACGAAAACGTCACGCCCGCAGAGTGAGCCTGCAACACGTGACAGTACGAATAATCGCGATTGCGAACGGTATACCATCACCGTCAAGATCGTATAGATAGATGCTCGACCATCCATTAATTTGTACTCGTGATCGCCATCGTTATCATCATCATCATCATATCTTATTTCCTTAAAGACCCCACAAGGGGGTAATACATAAGGGGTGGATGTACAGGATATAAAAAACATTTGCCACATAATGGGTTGGTATACAGGATATAAAACTTTTGCTACATTCAAAGTATAAAATATGCGACATAGGTGTGGGTTATACATTTCCATAAAGTTTCACTGGCAGAGATGAGTTGTTATATTTTAGCGAAAGTTGTGGGCAGGTGGATTGTGACGACGTGGTTTGGGAGGTCGTTCCAGTCCTTCACAGCACGCAGAAAGAAGGATGCGGAGAAGGTAGCAGTCCTAGTGCGGTAACGGGAGACTTGGAGGGGGGGCTGGTGCGGTGCGAAATGTACGTCGGAGGGATGACGGTATGGAGGATGGTTGAGGTGCGAATGAAACATCAATTCACCTTGATGGTGACTGATGCGCAGATAAAAAGCGGTACACAAGAAGGAGCGCAGGTGGTCGTCCTTCTGCCCATGTCTTTCGTGCGTATCAGTCCCACTCAAGATGAATGCCCAACAAGCCCACTAAGTTACGATGGAACCATCCTAAAGATCTATATCATCAGTTATCGCCATCACCACCAATAGCAGCGGTTGGTACTTCCACGTGAGGGAATATCAAAACAAAACTAAGCTGGTAAAAGGCAAATTTATTTGTTTCCAACCTGGGAATGACCGTAAATTTAATTCCTTTTCGTTTCTGTATTTCCCCTTCGAAATGAAACCGCACTGATAACAAATGACGGTTTCCGGTTGATGTTACGAACTTTCCCTCCATTTATTCATTACCTGCATTGCCTATACACTTTAGGCTGCATCATCTCTAAGACAACAACAAACTTCGCGCGAACTTATTGTCATTCATACAAGTGGCTCGCTTAATCGATAACTTGATTGCGGCGTTCAGCGGGACGAATTTTAAACCGTCATGGTTTAACCGTAGCTGAACTTGGCAAAGTCAGGCACTGTTGAGAGGACTGGATAGTGTTTGTGTGTCTCGGCATTTGTAAAGCAAGTACAGAAAATACAATGAAAAAAGAGCTGATTCATCTACGCAAATGATAGCAAAGCTTGACGCCGTTGACCATAAAGGCAGATTTTTTTTTCCCGTTTAGCAATGAATGAAACAATTGAGATTGAACTGAACAAATTCATATTGTCTTACATTTACTTTCAAGGTGTCAGCGAGACAGCTGTAGTAAATCGACATTTACGTACAAGTCACCATGCTTCGAGCGAGGCATGCACATCTTAACATTTAAGGCAGAAAGATATTTTGTCGCAACACGCGCACATGTGTGGCAAGGTATATGGTGCAGTAAATATAAAGTGGGCCAAAATAACCCTGTTGAAGGGAAGAAGCTCGCGAAGCCTCGAACAGTTTCCAATATTTGCTGCACCCCTCGGCAGTACCGCAGACTTGCTGCTCAGCGTGCGTTCATGGTCTCGATACGCAACGAACCCTGAGCGCTGAACTGAAACTCACAAAATATGTTTAGTGTTCTCCCGACAAACAATGAAATAAAAAAAAGAAAAACATTGGACTCGTATCTGCATGTTTCACTGCAAATGTTGTCGAAAGACGATAGTCTTTCGTCCGAAGAGATTGGCCAAAATGTTTATTTGAGGTTCTGCGCGAGGGAATCAGTGAATAATGTTCTGGAGGCGCTGTGTTAGAGAGTCTCGATCTGTGCAGCGAAGGCGAACTAGCGCATCGACACATGTTAGATACGAGCACTATCTGGCAGTTATCTTCGAAAACGAAGGAAGGCGAGCGCGCCTGTCTCGGAGGCGATAAGATGTAGAACGCAAAGCGCGGGCAGGTGCCACCACCGTTTCGTCTTATCAAAGTGTTAGAAACAGTTGCCTTT